>JAQFZQ010000460.1:0-32891 GCA_034696005.1 Glomeris marginata | reverse complement strand
TTTCTCCAGTTGTGCTCTGAAGCTAGAAAAAAAATAGGATGTTCAAAATTGGCCAACTTACCCCGGTCTCCCCTACTATAGTACTATCCGGCAAAGATTTTGTTGCAATGCTTCCTTAAATATTTCGTTATTTTTCTTGAAATTATTTTACAAATATGTGTTTAGCAATTAATATTCGGAGGGGAAATTCAATTAGGAGGTCTCTTTATACAATAGCCAACCTCCTATCTACAGCTTTCTTCATTCTTAGGGGTACATATTATAAAACTCTATATATCAGTTCGCCTTTAAAAAATTCGAATGAGATGGGCGTGGCTAAGCTTTTATCCACCAACTATGATAACAGGTTTGATTAGGATGCAATTAAGTGCAATAATCGCGGTGTGAATGCGTTTGCCCCCTATAATCTAATTACGCAATTAAATCATTACATTTAGCATGAAAGTAAGTGGAAAATAAACGACTTATTTAACGGCTTCCAAATAAATATAATATAATAAAGAAAGGGTGAATCGATAATCGAGGGGGAGGAAAGTGGATATGGCACACGTCACACTACGTGACCAAATTAAATCAAAACATCATCGAATCCATAACAGTGTACAATATGCCAGCAAAATCAATATTATTATTATAATGACATAATACGGGAAAACGGAATTAGGAAAATATGTTTGCATTAATTTACGCATAATATACTACCTACCTATATGGGTACAAAATAATAATACTTTAGCAATGGGGATTTATGCCAATAAACAAATATAAGTGTGCGAAAATTAATCATATTTTGTATACATGACAATGACGCAATTGTTTAATTTAAATTATTAACAAGTTACATTAATTTATAAAGACATGGAAAAATCCATTCACTAAAGCAATTGAGTAGGCGTGGCTTACTTCGATTACCGTCAACCAGTATAGGAAGCGAGAAAACGTATATAATTGCTTGCTTTATTAAAAACAATAATAAAAACTAAATTGAAGTTTTCCAAAAACGTATGATTTTGAATAATAATTTCGGATTATCCGGGATTTCGGATAATCGAGTTATAAGGATTATAATGAGGTTGCACTATGTATGACATACCGGACATTCCTATGACGTCAAACGGTAACAATGCGCCATGGGGAGCAAAATATCGCGCGTGGAAAAACGATCCAAGTGACATTTTGACGAAAGTTGCATTCCTCATATCTTTCACTTCTTATCATGCAGATAACGATACAAATTGATGAAATGGAAGAAAGCTTCGGTTGCAAGAGCGTTTTTAAAACGTTTAATTTGCTTAACTGAATATTAATAAATAAATAATAATAAAGATGACTTTTGTTAATCTCTCTCTAATAAAACCCGGATTTATATAGAAACAAATAATTTTAAAAATTGAAAATGTAAATCCTCTAAATCAACTTATACCGATTTGCTATTAACTCCAGTAATAATCAATACAATCCTATTTTATTACGTCAGTTTACAATGATATGTAAATTATCATAAAATTGTATAATATTGACATTTCTCCACCAAATTGTTTTATAATAAGGATTAAACTTGTAAAATTATCGAAACGCAGTTGCAACGTTCTTCGATTTCGCGGATAAGTCAACTTATAGTATAGAGATGTGATCCGAAATTGAGGTTTTAATCTGACTAATAACAATACCAATTCATGCAATGTTGACGACATTCGTCCATTAAATTGGCTCGATCGATAAACGCAAAATCTTTGCTGCCAGATTTGCGCGTAAAAAGAGGAAGCCATTTACGCCCCTGTTGGGCGCGTTCGCCTCGCTACGGCCGGCAGCGAGGGCGTAAGTGCTCGGGCGTCGCGAGCGAATTTCGCCCCGATAAATCCACTAATTGCATTAGGCCCATTGTAATAATAAAAATGCCAGATTTGGCACATGGCATCGCAAAGCGTTTCACGCATGGTCATCCGACCGTAATAAATAAATCGATTTTCCCAAGAACAAACAATTATACCCGCAAATCTACACCCAATTGCCAGCTATACCCCCACCACAAAAAAAAAACTAATATTATGGCAACAACACCGGTAAATGCCAAAACAATACCGGAAATTATTAAACATACGACGCATCACAATTTTTCTATATGCAACCTGAATATAAGCCTAAAAATAACGTCCACTTTTCTGACACACTGCAGTAATTTAGTATACTATGCACTTTAAAGGGATTACAATACCTGCGGTTAAATTAGCATTAATCCTCTGCGAATTTATGTAGGCCTACACGCCCCAATGCGCCTGTAGATGGCGCTGCAAGCCGCTTTCAATTACTTTTAAACTGACATAAAAACCACGGTCCACTGCAAATAATAAATTAACTGCAATTTAATATGCATAAAAATGAACGTACGGCAAATTTATTACACTAAGAAATTAATATTAAAATGCATGTTATGTAATTTGAAAAGAACAATTTATACTTTATAAGATATGCTAAATAATATTACAGTGTTCATAAATATACTGAATTGTAATTTATAATTTACAGGATTTCCAGGATTATCACGGACATAACACGTTTTGTTTTTCAATATATAATTTAAACAAAATATAAATGACTGATTAGGCTTATTGTTTATAATAATGCTGAAATGCATGAATAATAAATTTAAGTGAAAGATAATTTACATATAACAAAACACAATTAATCCTGCATTAATTGCATAAAGTTTATTTCAAAATTAAAAATGTATTCTATATAATAATTATATAATTATATACTATAGAATTCCTGGATTTCAACGGTAAAATAAAAACCCAATTAAAATATTATTCTATATTATAAATGTTGAAACTCATCACAAAATATTCCTCCTTTTTGTACACACTTCAGTTTATACGAAACAAAGTTTTATATTTATTTGCAGGTGTGTGGAAAATATGGACTTTGACCTTGCATATGGTCAAGAGCAAATCGCTACAAAATTTATTTGAAAGTACAAAGTGCGAAGCACAGTGCAAATTAAAATGTATTATAGCCAAGGACACAACCCTAATGTATAATATAGGCCTAAAATATTATTTGTATATTTTCCCACTGCAAAACTAATACCTATTATAAACCGCAATTTAAGCCTCGCGTGCGCAATATTAGTTTGCGATTTATATACTGAAGTGAAAACAAATCAGTGCTACGTGTAATTTGTTGACACAGAGGGAGCCACGTTACACATAGGCCTACAATTTTTCGAGGGTTTGTTTGGAAATACACTCAACGAGGGGGCGGACAAGAGGGGGGAAAAGGGGGGGGGGAGAAATACCCATGCACCCGTAATTAGGCTTAACCTGCCAAACCTTCACATGCCTATATTTGCTAACACATATGAAAATATCTCGTTGTCAAACGCTTATTAAATATATAGCAATTATACCTATTATGGAAAAATCCCCTTTTTTACTCGCTTCAACCGCAAAATATTTTCATTGGTTGGGAAATTGCATTCGCATGTTGCCAATTTTAATAAAATGTACAATAACTCTGTAAATTATTGTATCAATAAAATGTGACGGCTATATATGTGAGCTCTCTTTTTTAAAATTATAACATTATAAATTAATTAAGAGTATTAACAGAAATATTTTATAAATATGAAAAAGCAATACAGTGGAACCTCGAACATTATCCGCAGTTAACATGGGACCTATGGACAGAACCATTTCGGTTAATCGGGACAATATTATCGTATTAATATTTTGGATGTATAATAAGCATTACATAATTTAAATTATGAAGTTAATAAAAATACGCAATTTTAAACCCAAAATGAGTGTGTGATAAAAATAAACAAAATATGAAATGTAAGCCTCGTAATTTAACTTTATGAAATAATTTATATATGGAGAACAAGTTTGACTTTACATTTAAAACAGTTGAAAACCAATTGCAATTAAATGAAAGTTGACTATAAACCATTAATATTTTAGATGTATAATAATGACGCAACATTTTTTTATTACTCATTATATTAATTTATAAAGGTAATTAAAATGCACAATTTAAAAAGCAAAATGAGTGGGATAAAAACAAACAAAATAAGAAATTTAAACCTCATAATTTAACTTCATCGTATAATTTTGATGCATGGATAAAATGTATGAAGTTACACATTCTCAAATCTAATTTCATTGCAAATTTGTATAATATAAATATAAATGCAAAGGGCCAAAATAAAACGAATAAATCACATAATTTTAGGTTGTCGGATTTATAGCCCTAAATCGGTGCAATTTGCATAATCAGATTTATCGAGGATCATCTTGTTGATCTTGGTGATTGTATTATTCAAATATGCAAAATATTACTTCCAAAAGTAATACTCACAATTGGAGATCTCTATACACACAGACAATTATGTCAAAAATGTGGCAATTGTTTGCAATTTCCCAATTCAATTTTAAGAGAGATAATTACAAGGACACGTACCCGGGTATCCGATTGGAGGATGAAGGAGATCGTTGACGTTCACGTTCACGTTCATAGCGTACGTTGGGGCCTTCAAGTAAGCCATCTTCTCTCTCGATTATCGCAACTGCTGATGGACGAGTCTTCAGGGTCCTTCATGACGTCACCATGCAAAGGAAACGAAACTCAGTGGACACAGTCGAAGTGCATCAAGGGCTTTCGGGAATGACAATGGGTGCCCAATTACCGGCTCTTTAATCCCCATGGTCTCAACCCCTTTTAAACGCACCCATTGTCCGTCTAAAACAAAACACCGGTGCGAAATTCAACGCTCCGGGCCTCTCTAACCCTAAATTTATATTTGTATATTTATTTACGGCGTATAAGCCGATTAGAGCGGGTCACGTGACCTTATCCCCTTTCTGTAAGGTTGGCAGCCGGTCGGCAGGATTAGCCGGCCGAACGATAAACAAAACGCGCCGATCGTCAAATAGTAAAGCGAAACGTTACCGTCGAAACGATGCTGCGTGGGCGTCGACGGACGCACACTTTTCCCCGATGACCGCGTCGGAGCGATGCGCGCCACTCGTGCGCCGTCCAACGTCGTTCCCGTCCAACGGCGCCTCCTCGACTGAGCCTCCGAGCCCGAGGCACCGCGCGACGACACGCCCACCGAGCCCGCCCGCCGCCAATCGACGATCGCCCCGCGCGCCGTTCGTCGCCGGCGTTCTCAACACGCCCGAAGAGGGCGGGTCTCCGATCGACCAATCGCGTCGCACGCATTCGAATTTCTCCTCGTCTTCCGATCGAACGCGTTCCGTTAAAATTTTCACGACGTCGTATTTGTATCGATCGTTTCCGACCGGGTGATTAGCGCTGGCTTTTCCGACCGTAATAAATGGCGTTTCGTTCCGACGAAGACCGCGCGTCCGCTATCGGCGGAAAGCAGAGACCGGATTCGGGCCGGGGAAAAAAAAAATGGCGGCGCAAAATGGAACGCGATAAGGGGGGTGATCCGTAAACGACGTCCTTTTTGCCCCAAGATGGCGCCGCCGTTATTTTCTTTCCGCCAAAACCAACTTGGTTTTTGACACACAAGTGTCCCAACAAACAATAAACGCATCTGGGCGAGTTCCCTAAGAAAGAAAGGACATCGATTTTACTCTCGGCGCGCGATGCGAGCAAATGTTTAGCCGAGAGTGCGGTGTCGGTTTGTACGCCACCAGAGGGCGCTTCTAAAAGTTGACGTTGGGGCACTTGCAGTGTTGGTTTTTGGCGAACGCCTCCAAAGGCAATCCTCTTAGGACGTGGGAACCGTAGCGTGTAAGAGGCCTGGGAACGTCTCCATCTGGGCATCCATCCATCCAACTCGCTCTTTTAATCGCGTTAATATACATTATACAATCTCATTTCACTGACTAAACGGACGAGAGATCTGCAGCAGTCGTGCAGCGTCACTGCAGCACGCAGTTCTTGTCGGCGTTGCCCAACGGCGCTCGGCTCACGTCCAGAGCTATTTCATCGTCTTCGGTTATCCTGCATTTAGCACAAACACCATTACATATATCTCTAGTGGCTCCCTCTATATATATGGAAGGACATTCCCTTATAAAATACACATTTCACCCCCTTAATATATAGGGGTTGATTTTCCATAGTGAAAACTCAGTTTGGCAGCCGTAGTGAAGTAAACTGACCGATGACGTCAGTATTATATATATATTTATAAGAATCACTTTTGTTTTGCCCAAGGTTATAAAATTGACTTTTACAATTTTAAGGACATCATGTGCAATGCCCTCTATATACCATGCAGACATTGGCTTTACATTCAAACAATTAATATTGATAAATATTTGGAAATTACACATTCATTAATTTGTTCATCAAGTTTAAATCTGTGTACGATATGTCTTATTAAGGCAAGGTATATAATACGTGCCGTTAAAAACAGGAGCTAAAAGTTTGGAAAATTCCATTCTTAAAGGTAAACTGACAAGGTTTAATTTCACCTACTATCCCAGAATCAAAATGGGAAAAAATTCAAAATCTCTGCACGACATTATTTATGGATGGCCCCCCCAAAAATCTACGTGAGGTTTTAAAAGAAAAAAGAATTCATAATCCAAAGTCGAAAATTGGGAAACTAACGAACTTTATATCGCTCCCTAAATTAATTTATGTATCGCATTGCTAAACGTCGTTTTCAAGGTTATTTCATGTCTATAAATAGTCTACTTGTAGTCCTATATACAATTTATGCCCAATTTCTCAACCTCCTTGGAATTTCTAAAGCAGCCATCGCAAGACGACACGTTATATATAGAAAAAGTTATTTTTATAATAAGAGGAGCAATTAAACCAGCAGATTGCATGCACATATTTCAGGAATATATTTCAATTAAACTTTTGCACCACCCTGTATATGCCAACTTATTTGCTTTTAGCCTAACAATTTCATCCATTAAATAATTCAACGGAATACTCTGGTAAACAATACACCAGCTGTTAATTCGGTTAATTTCCAAGGTAAATATTTATACAGCAATATATCATTAAACAACTTTCATGCATGCAGCTGCAATAATTATTATTATAACTCAAATAAGAACCCATAGAAACTAATTAATGTACATAGTTTATAAAATTGCAATTAAAAGTCAGTGCACAGCTTGAAACCCAATGCAAAACTTTTCTTGTTTACTATAAAAGTATGTTTTTCTCTCCTGCAGTCGGGCACAATAATATAAATGTCCCAAAACGAAAAAGACCATGCAAAATGCATGTTACCGAGATTAGGGAATATTGAAGTGGTGCACGCATGGATAGGTGTAAATAGAAAGGCCTGTTGGGCTTGTCGAATCCAGTAAAGGCCGAGACATATCATAGGCCTAACCTGGCTTCTAACCTATATAATAAATTCCCCATGCACAATGTCAACAAATCCCAACATATTTCAAACATCTTCAACATGCACAGAAATAAATGCACATTTACATGCAATTACCTATATAACATTTCCAATTTACTCTTCAACTATATAGGTAAAATTAAATCAATATGCTGTTACTATTATAATTTCTGCATGCAAATGTGGAAGATTGTTTCGTTTTAGTATAGTATAGTATAAGAAATGAGGGAATTAGCCGAAGCCAGAAATCTGCAAGAAACATGCATGCATATACAGGGTGTCCGGAAAGTCTGGTCTTTTTTCTGTGGTTAAAAATAGGAAAAAATGACTAGACTTTCCGGACACCCTGTATATATATATACACTAAGGGAAATTAATTTCTGTAATAAAAAGGGGATTGAAGTTTGCTATAACGCAACAGAACTCGTAATAGGTATACAAGAGACATTTCAAGCATTTCGCCACTAAAATTACAGTAATGTTTATAAAATTCGATTAATTGTATTGCAACTTTCAGTTTATGATTTCTTACACAAGGTAGGCTATTGCATACCCCTATACAAGTCCCTCATTTTAGCCCTATATAGTAGGGCTTTGATTTCAATATTATATGGTCTTTTCTCCCGGTCCCATCGACCGACAAACTTGGTCTATATGCATTAAAATAAGCCGTTGGCCACATAAACCGATGCCCGGTTAATTAGAAATTCATGCGAAAATCACGGCACACAAGTTATAATAATAATATGGGACTGCAGGAGAGAGAGTGAAAAGATGAGTGGAGACCGGAAGCCCCGCCCCCACCGCCGGTGGCAGCGACACGGCGGACAAATTGCAAACTCACCCACGCTCCTGAGTGTCTAGATGCTGAACGAGCTCGTCTCTCTTGTTGACCAGGGCCACCAACTCGTCCAGAAGTTGTTTCTCCCGTCTCCTGTCCGTGTCCGTCTTGCAGCACTCTGCGTTCCCAAAGATGCATATAAGCGATCGAGTTTGCGGAGAAGAGAGCGACGTTAGCCGAAGCGCCTTTGGCGCGCGAGTGCCCGCCGATCTCGCCCCAAAGCCGGCCTTTATACTTTCTCGGCATCATACTAATATATAAGAGCGCTCATTTCACTAAGAGCACCGACTTATCTTGATTTATCGCCTTAAATAAAATCCAGAAAGAAAAGCGGCCAAAGTGGATCGCATCGGAATCGGATCGCCATCGGATTACAACTCCTTAAGACTTTAAGACCCGCCCCATATTTACCCCTTGCTCGTATCGCTACGGCGCTTCGTTTTCCACGACGGCCCGACCGGTACTCTACCCCGCAACCGGCATCGCCCCGCCCTCTTTTTCATCCACAAAAGCAAGGAAAAAAAAGGATCAAGCAACGTATATATTTGTCCGGCTTACGCCCATAATCTCGGCTCGGCATTAATTTCGACTACGACGACGCCAAATTCTCCCTTTTGGAATAGGTCGGCCGACCGGAAGCGATAAGTGCGCGCGCATGCGCGAACCGATACACTCCGTTCCACGTTCCTACAACGTCGTCGTGTACCGCGCATGCGCCCTGAAACTCCCCCCTCCTCCGTTCCATCGCCGTTCGGAAAAGTGACGGTGTAAGCCGATTACCGTTGCGACGTACTTAATGGGGTTGCCTCTCATCCCGCATACCCCACCCCCACTTCCTCCCACCGGCGGTCACGCGTTCCAACTCCTCCCACCCCTCCTCCCCTCGCATCCAACAAAGTATAAAGCGACCCCTGCAACGGCTCTTCTCCGCGCCGAACCGACCGCAGCGCCGTCTCGCGCCCGCATCCACAACTACCGGAAACGCAACTATCATAAATAAAAGACAGGAAACCAAGACGTTCGAAAGAGGGCGTGGTTTTCTGCACTCCATACCTGTTCCGAGAGGCTAAATTCGAACGACCAACGATAATTCTGCCTACACAACGTTCGAATTTAGCCTCAGAACAGGGTCTCCGAACGTATTGGTTTCCTAGCCTCGCTATTTAAAGTCGCCTACCTTCGATGTCCAGAATGGCTCTCAGTTCTCTGTTCAGCAATTCGAACTTGCGTTCCAGATCGCTTTCCTTTTCCCTGCGACGGAAACAAACGAATAAACAAACCGACGATTAAAAAAAGGGGGGCCAATATTGGAGAAGGAATGGAAGGAGCGAACGCGATATATAGAATAAAAAGGAATGAATGCGCGTAGAATGAAAGAAAAAAAAACGTTGCTCGACCGAGAGGAAACGAGAGAAAAGAGCGCAAGAATAATAAGGCAAGCAACGTCGGGCAAAAATAACCGCCGCCGGTCGATTTAATCCCCGTTTTATGTAGCCTTCTTTCTGGGGACGTTCCCTTTCTCCTCCCGACCAAATCCCTCCTTTGCCCGCTTCCACTTTTCCCTTTTTCCCTCCCTCCTATAATCCGCGGGCGACTCGAACGAAACCCACTACGCCGCCGCCATCTTGCATCCCCCTCCTCCTCTTCTATCTCCTCCTGCTCTTCGGCTCCACCTACCGCCCGCTCCCTTAAGCCTCGCTCGCCTTCCATCCATCCATCCTTCCTTTTATATTCCACTCTCTTTTCTACTTTCTGCGTACACAGATTCGTGTGCGTGTGGCTTTCGTAGAAACGCGCCCACCTACACTACAACGCACTACGCCCCGAAACCAGTCTCCGGCTGGCCTCCTATAATCCCATCCACCACCACCCTCCGGCCATCTTCCCCCCACATGCCTTTAACACTCCTCTCTAGACCGGGCCAAGCTGCAGTAGGCGTAGGACGTCAATTAAACGCGATTGTCTCCTAGCAGGACTTTGCTTTCGCTCTTCAGAGAAAGATAGATAGTGGAGGAGGGTGGCCAGTCATCTAATTACGTTGATTGAGACGTCGTTAATGCGAAACCCCTCCTCCGTCATCAACAACTTGCCATCGTGCGTGCCGTGTGTGCCGGCACGCAACGCACGCCAACCTTGATGAACAAGGGCCCTGGTAATCCCGACAACGTCCCTCAACATCCTTCAACATCCCAAACTATGGAGGTGCGCGTTTACGCTTGCTTAAAGGTTCCTTCGGGATGGAAGGTCTAGCGCACGCCACTGTCTCAACGTAAAACCACATATTCATCGATAACCCTATTGGAAATGTCCATCAGTACCATGTGTGTCTCGAGAAGAAGCGTACCAAATAGGGTTAACCGACCGGCGAGGTTCCCGACAAACTCGACGGAGAATTCGTATTAAAGTACGCTTACAAGATGTTGAGTTGCATCTGGCGTCGGATGAGGGCGTTCTTCTTGTTCACTATCGCGAACCAATCTTGAAGCAACTTGGCCTCTTGAGCCTTGTCGCTGGATGAACCTGACGAGGAGAGAAAGGGTTAAGGGGCTGCGGTCGGACGCGGTAATTACGCCGCGGCTTACCGGACTCCATGCAGGCTCTCAGCTTCTTCTCGGTGACGGTCATCTCTCGGTCCACTTGCTTCTCCTCGCGGTCCAGCGCCTCCAATTCCCCCTGGGCGTAAGAAGGCTCCTAGCGGTCAAAATAGCAAGTTTTAATCCCTGGAAACGACAACTTCGCAAATCACGGCCGGATTTTCAACGCATCTTACAAATGTACGTTACAATGTTTAAAATGCGTATAAATAAATAAACGGATTGCGCAGTTAACTATATACATACAGTGTCTGTTCATTCCCCAAAACATCATGTCTATAAATTCAGGATAATCATGATTTCATGTACAGAAAATTGTCCATTATTGTAATATTAATCAAAGATTAAAACATATTGAATTTAAACATGTTTTAAAATGAAAATGTACGATGAATCGCATCGTATTAAAACATGGTTCATGCAAATCTGCGATTACCATTTTCTTTTAGAGTTTTCCAGGTTTCCCTAGGTGGTATGTATTGAACCCCGATTAAAGAAGGGTAACCAATTATAATTGCCACAACCCAGACACTATATGAAAACTGTATCGGTGTGTTTTGCTAAATTTACAATACATAATATAGAAAAGATACTTACCGGCGTGGTCGGAGCGACGGAGACCCTGGCCGCGGCGGAGTCGTTGGACGCCGAGGACCCGCCGTTGACAGCCTGTTTTCAACGTCGTACCGTGAGATGGGCGCAACGAGGGAACGGTAGCAGCACTTTACCTTGATGGCCGAAAGCCTCCTTTGCGCAGCGGTCGACGACGAGGACTCCGACGACGGCACTTCCGCCACGCCTACACCATCCCAGACACCAAATATTAGAGATCGCGCCAAGTTCGCGTGCGATCGCCTGACAGCATGCGACGGACAACGACCGGCAACATGCCGCAAACCAACGCAAAACATTCGAACCAAAAAGTAACAACGACGCAACGTACCACGCTTCCGGAATTGGTAAAAGTTCAGCTTGCGGAAGTCTGTCGATAGACGCGGGGTGAGGGATGCAAACACCAAGATGCCAACAAAACGTGAAGCCGTACTTTTAAAAAAGCTCCGCGCTACTCACTGGTCCTGGGGGCCTTGCCTCCTCCACCACCACCCGTCGAGTCAACGTCGGACGCGGCCACCACGGTCACCGTCGTCTCCGGACGAGACTTGGACGCCGGGGCCGGAGGAGCGGAGTTACGGGCCTCGGCGATCAGCCGCCGGGCCCTCTCGCGCAGCTCCTTCTGCCTTCCCTCTTCCTGGTGCTGCTGAGGACCAAAGACAACGGTGGGTTTAATTAAAAAGTCGCCGAGGACCAACTTACAACGAGGCGCTCACCTCCGCCTGGGCACCGGGCGACGGAGGAGACCCGGGGTCCGAGGAGCCGGCGTTGAGGGCCGCCTCGCGGCGAGCCTGCTCCAGCAGTTGGCGGGCCCTTTCCTTGAGGGCCTCTCGGCGGTTGCCGTTCGCCTGCACCTAAGCGTGCCACAAGTTAAACCCCGTTCCTCTTTAACATTTAATAACACTCATCGCGATCATCGTCGTAACCGGATTCAACTTTGGGGAAGATCCTCGCAAAACTCCTCTTACCAGGACCTCCACCTCCAAAGTGCTCACGTTAAATCCGGTTACGACTTGGTTTTCGGCAACTTATTATATTATCCCCATGTACGGCATAATTCATTCGACATTTATTTAATTTGTTTTGTTTATTAAGAATTTTGAATTTTCCTCACAAAACGAATCCGAAACACTTGGAACCACACTCAGATGCGATCCTCTACAATTTTTGGAAAATTACAACGGTTCGCTTCTTGGATCAACGGGCACGACATGTACGGAAAATGGGAACCGCAAGGGTATAGCAGAAGCCAGAGGAAGCCGGAAGCCACAGGGAAGCAAGGACGGACAACAGAGGAGACCACGTTTTCCACCCACTGTCCCAAACGGATTTTGCAACTAGCACATCTGAAGCGGTGGTTCTTGCGCGAAAGAAAACTGAAAGCCAAAACAATTTCTCAGAATGAAATTTCCAAAAAATACTCGTAAATCGTAAGTTTACGCTATATGTACTATACGCGAACCTTCCCAAGATCTCCATCTCCAAAGACTCGTTCTCGTTTCCGAATTATGCCCAAGAACTCCCAAACTTCGTTCGCGGTCGTCGTGCAAAGACCGGCGACGACCCCGAAACCGCCGCGGTCGTACCTTGGGGGTCTCCGACGAGGGACCGTTGGTGGCTCCGGAGCCTCTCGTCGGCGACAGGTCCAGCAGTCCTCCGGTCACCCTCGAGCGTTGGACGTCGTTGTCCTCCGCGTCGTCTACCACCACCACCGCCGCCTTCTCGTCCGTCGGCACAGGCGGCGCTTTCGACCTCCTCGAAGGCTTCACCGGATCCCTGCGCGCCGTGTCTCGCACAAAGTCCTTCGGTTCGTCGGGGGTGACCGCCGCGTCCGGACTCGCCGCCGTCATGGCCGACTGGGCCAGCTCCTCTTCCTCCTCTCCGTCCGAATCGAAAGGGTTCATCAGTTGCCTCCTGGTCATCAGCTTCGGCTTCGGAGCGACCGGCTCCGTCGCGGGACTAGAAGAGATCTCGGTTCGGTTTGGCGTCGGTGGCTTCGGGGCGGGGTTCTTCTTCCTCGAAGGCCTGGCGGGTGGATCCTTCGGCTTCTCCTCCGCGGTGGCAACGGTCGCGGGCGTCGGCTCCGGTTCGGTAGATTCCGGCACCGACTGCGAGTGTAATTTGTTGCTTAGTATAGTAACTGCGACATTGGAGCGCGCGCACGAGGACAACGTACCTTGACTGGTAGCCTGACGGGCACCGGGGACGGTTCCTCGTCCGAGTCGGCGTCCGATCGACCCACGGCGTAAGTGGCCGCTTCCGCGTCGCCCAGCTGATGGACCCGCAGCTCGTGTCCCGTGAAGTGAGCCCTCAGTTGGTACAGGTAAGTCATGACGGCCAGCTTGTCCGGCACGGCCAGCAACACCATGTCCGACGGCTCGATGACCTTCGGGATGCCCAAAGAGGCCGTCGCGTCGAAGGCCTTCTTGCAATTGCCCTTGATGTCGTGCGGAGAAAGCGAATCCAGGTCCCTGCGACGGCGTTGTCCATCACAATATGTACTACTCGTAGGTCACCGTAGTAACCAACAACTTACACGAGGTCCGGCCGGAAATGATGTACCACGGCGCAGAAGGCCAGCCCGTTCCTCCACGACGTGGTCATGTTGGTGACCCGCACTCCTCGGTAGCCTTCCGTCACCTGCTTGCACCACGTCAGCAGGTCGTGTCCAGGGGCGGCCGAGTTGCCCAAGTCGTCGTCTTCCGCCTGCGACGTCTTGCTCGTGTTTTGAGATTCATCGTTGTCTCTGAACGCGAATAAACAAGACACAGTTACGTACAATCAATTACTTCGTTCAATTATACACTTCACTGCACCCAACAGAAAACATTTTTGCCAAAGCAACTCTTAAATTTTGGCGGTAACTCAGCATCTGGAGTATGTAACTTGCCACAATAAACCAACTCCACGAATGCGCATCAAGTGCATCGTAATAGAAACCAGGTGTGCAAGGTACATAAATTTCCTCCACTTCCTCCAAGCTAAAAGGTTGCCTTCAATCTCGACAATTCACTTTGAACACTGGAAGGGAGATGCACTGCTTAATGTTACATTATGCTTTTTACAGAAACAAAACATTCTGGGCATCAACCAGTAGTAGAGAATACAAAGGTGTGAATGTACTCGCAAAACAGTGAATTGCACACCAAAGTATATTCCTCTTCTGATAGTTTTAATAAAAGAACTTCTAAAACGGTTTCTTTACGTGTTTCATTTTGGTGAAACTTCTGAAGATGACCGCACTGTTGGCCGAAACATGTTCTTTTATGAAAACTATGAGAAGATGAATAAACTGTTGCGTGCCATCTCTATACAAATCGTAATATCTTCATGGAACTGGCAAACAACTTATGTACAGTTGATACCAATTAAATCTCAAAGAGTACTAGCCAATGGCAGCAACCGTTCATTCACTACTGGCTCTTCAGATGTCAATCGTGAAAGTAGACAAGCCTCCTTTTGCCAAGATAGATTGCTATCAACCGCATTATGACAGTGATACGTATCTTGCGCTGACTTACTTGGGGGTCGAAGCAGGGGCCGGGGTCGGTGCCACAGTGGAGACATGCGGGAACGCGACCCGGGACCACGAAGGACCGTCCTCGGGAGCCGCCGAAGGAGTGGCGGCCGTCGTTACGGACGACGTGGACGGCGACAGCGTGGCGGAGGCAGAGGACGAGGACGACGGCGTCTGGACGGGCGAAGTTACCGAGCATTTGGCGAAAGCTGTCGTCCCGAACGAACCCGTTTCAATCCACCGGTGAAGGTTAATACACTAATTATTACACGGCATACTAACGGTTCTGCTTCGACGACTCCTCTTCGTTGTCGCTTCCGGCCGCCAGTTCCGTGATCTGCGACGCGAGCATCGAGATGCCGGCCAGGGCTTCTCCGCCGTCCTCCTCGAAGTCGTCCAGGTTGCCCACGTCCTCGGCGGGTGCCGGCACGCTCATCAGGCTGGCTATGCTCTGCATGTCCTCGTCCCTGTCGCGCGTCGTTCCACGTTAACAACCCGTACACTGATCACGGCAACCGAGAAACCCTCCGCCGAACTTACGTGGCTTTTCCTTCCCGCAGGAACACGCAGGACAGCGTGAGGTCCAGCTCGGCGGACAACACTTTCTTGGTGAGCGGCACGAACTTCAACTTCACGTTCGACTGGCTGGGTATCAACGTGGCGTACTTCTTCATGTTGATGGCCGCGGAAGCAACCTGCCGACGTTTCCCGTTGCCGGCCACCTGCAACGGCAAAGTTCACGGTTCGTCATTACGACGATGGTACGAAACCAACCGGTCGACCGTAAAATCGGCATATTGTTCTTAGTAAAACAATGGCAAATCGCATCATCAATTTGCACGTTGGCTCCGTTCAGTGTACCGACAACACCAGTTAATTTTTTATCGTTTTACCAAAGTCCAACTTTAGCTGCTCGACGTGGATAACTGCGAGTCCAGCCAAGTCAAAGTCTCTTCTTTGTGAATCGCATTTTGGACCAAATCCATAACTGGGTTAATTATATTTTACCCGTTTCAGTTATTGCTCAACCAAATTCTGCTTCTTACACATATACATTTAAACTACACTATTCTGCATAAGTTTTTTTCAAACCAATTACCAAACTAATTATCGAACAGGTTCAAATAGATGTTGCCAATTGCCATTAAATACATGTATAGTCTATTTCAACTCAACCTGATAATAAATACCTCCATGCTGTCTAATTACGTTACTGGCGGATGGATACGTACAAACCCAGCCCAAAAGTTTATCCAATGCAATACTAATAGGTGAATTATTCACGCGCCCACCTACAAATAACCCTCTAGTCAATCAGAAATTATACAGCGAAATCTGTCTATGATGGATCTCAAAGGAACGGCAAAACTTTCCACCGTAGACAGGTTTCACTGTACGAGATTTAGTTGAAATCTACCGTAAAGTTTCATTCACTAAAGCAATTGAATAGGCGTGGCTTAGTTTGCTAGCGGTGTCATTTTGAAAGAAAGTCACTATAGCCAGCCTAAATAAAGCAATATCACTCTTGGCAATATACGACATTGAATTGCTTTAGCGAACAAGATTACTTTTACCACGGTAACCGTTATAACCTGCTCGATGACGAAGGTCCAATCCTTGTCCTCGTGGTCCTCGGTGCGGGCATCTTTAAAAAGGGTGACCGCGATCTCGACGTTCTCCGGCACGGGCCACACCACCAGTCCTCGGTAAGGGTCGTGGATGGTCGGTTCCCAGGTCCTCGCCTTCGACACGTACCTCCGGCTCCGGCGGGTCCACACCACCGACAGCTTGTCCGGTTGCCTGCGTACGTAAACTTATACCGTTACTAATACCAGGAATTATAACTAAGCCGCATAGAAATGCACGCATACCATTTGGGTGTGCACTCGAGCACCAGCTCGTGGTAAGAGGCGATGAACTGGTACTTGGAGGCCCTTTTGTTCACCCTCTGCAACCTCTTCCACACTGAGCTCATCTCGAGGAGGACGATGGCCAACGAGTCACCAACATCCGAAAGAACCTTAAAATTTCCAAAACAAAATAACAAAAACGGTTTCCAAGGTGCAGCGAGATCTCGAACGCAGTTGCCGCAAATAGTTCTTCCTTACAAGTCCAATCGAGTGTCACTGTCACTTCGGTGACGTCACGGATTCTTATTTCGTTCCACGGCCAAACGGCTGCACCTGCACAAAATAAACAACAATTCCCATTAATTTCAAGCTAAATATTTAAATTCCCCGAGTGGTATTACGATTAACCCCAATTAGTACAGAATCAAAGAATGCAGAGTGCAATAAACTTACAAATGCCAATCATTCAATATTATATCTTATCGTAAATAATTGGGAACGTTTGCCAAAAGTACAACAGCTGTGATGTTGACTTCCAAGATGCAATCGACTGACTCCTCCCACCACTATTACAAATTATGGAATAAATGGGCGTGAAAGTGAAAGAGATGATTGACGTTCCCGTTAATAAACTGTTATCCATCTGTTTCCGGCGCAATTATCGGCTAAATAAAGATAATTCAAATGCATCGATACAAATTGTTCGTATGTAATTATATCGGAGGATTTAACAGGATGACACAGCTACATCTCAGCGTTACGTAATTACGTTCGAATAAAACGACCGTTACTTTCGAACGTTTTTGAATTTTTGAATTTAAATTCCGCCTCGATTCGAATTCAGCAGGTTGCGGTTGCGGAGCGGCGTTACTATGATTAGCATTTAAAATATTGTAAATTACCAGTTGTGAAGAGTGTGGGCGAGATTTTATGCTCGTCGGTGACGAAGTCTCACATTTTAGTAATCGCTTGCCCCATTTCCGCAGAGTATTTCGACCAGGAAACGACATTTCCGGCTTTTAGCAATAAAATAAACATAGAGAGGTCGAAGTTCACACAATTTAACGCTCGTAAACCGGTGATAAAAATGGTTAAGAATTTAAAGAAATTACGCCCATTTCGCAATAAAATAAACGAGAAAAATGATCGAATTTCGAACGGTTCGTTCGTTTTTAAACGAAGATCGAGAAGGACGTGGCGATCTATTTTCGGATCAGTAACATCGCCGAAAATAGATTTGAAAAAATAAGCAAATGGCCGTCGGCAACATCGGCGATATTCAAACTAACCTGGTAATTAATTGGCACGAACACCGATCGACGACTTCCCGCAACGCAATCGGACTCTTCTCGCGACCGGCCTTCCAAAATTTCCTTCCAGTTCGAGAAACCCATGAGCTTTGGGCCGTCCTTCCAAATTCGAAGATTTTCCAACACGCGACAGTGCTGCCACCTACACCCAAAATGACCAACTAAGACACTCAACAAACAAAAAATACGCTATTCTATTCAATTATCCTATTAAAATATTACAACTATTGTTAGTTTCCGTCGTAAATAAATCCTACGACAGCAGGTTTTTGGTGAAAATTTCATTTTCCAAATTAACTCATTTTGAAATCGAAGAAATAAAAACATAAAATTTTGTTATTTTTTACTATATAAACAGATTATCGATTAATTTCAGTATCTAAATATTTACTCGAAAAAACACACGCTTACGATGAATAGCCCCTCCTTCTCAATAAACATTGCACTCGATTCAAAATGGTGCATAAAATGTGCTGTACATGGACATTTATTCACAATTATAAAGTCAATTTAATTGTGAAATTTCTGTACACATATGAATTAAAGTATATAATTCTGTAATTAGTAAAGTAAGTTGATGAAGATGATGCTCACGTTATTTCTTGCCACACAATAAGTGATGTTTAACAGGAAGGTTCTTCGGGTCGCAATTCTTCAGCGGCACCATCTTTGCTATTCGCCCACGATTCAACCAGTTTGCGTGCAGACGAAATAACATCTTTTGCAGAATCCTGCAGTTAAAAACAAAAACCATTGTAACCCTATTGGAAAAATCCTCCACGGTGGTGTGATTTGGAACAGGCAACTGTGGTGTTTTATGGTGGTTTGTGGTAAAAGGGTTGATAGTTTAACACATGCCCACCACATGTGGTGTGTTCCAAATCACACCACCGTGGAGGATTTTTCCAATAGGGAATATACCAAGAGTTAGAGAGCAACTAAGTAATCTACCAATATACGCAATGCACTCCAAGTAACACTCATCAATTTATAAATTTTAGTTCATTGATAAAACATGCCAATGGTTTTCTATTTTGTCCTTAATTCCACTCTGTAACCTTTTTTCAATGTGACATGGAGTGCACTGCTTGATGTCAAGCAACAAGAAAGTATAGTTTACATTGCCGGATCGATCGGAGTCGTGGGTCGACGGACGACGTTGCGCGGTGTGCATCAGGCGGTTAACGAAAGTCTTCCAGGCCGGCTCCACTTCTTTACCGCAACGTACTCCAGAGACCCAAGGACACCAGTCACGATGCTGGTCGAGAGGACTGAGGACCTTGCCATCGACCGCCTCATCCGTATCCCGATGCGGTTCCTCGAACGTCCAGAGACCGACGGTGCGAGCGCAGCGATCGCACCGCAAAACGTCCGCTTTGGGAGGACTGCGATCGAAAAAAAGAGGCAACCCACGTTAACATTAAAGACACAAAATCCCCTTCCGCAACTTCTATTCCAATGGACATTCCGTACCCGCTTCTCCATCCGGTGAGGGCCAACCAAAGTAGCTTGCGATCCACATCGGCGTCCGGACCTTTGCTGACTGTACTCATCAGACGACTTCCGAGTCTCTCGCGCAACACGGTTTCCCATTTCTGGAGAATTAATTGGGTCTATTACATTATTATATAACAAAAAAGACCCGTCCACCCCCTTACAGAAATCTTGCAGGAAAACTGCATAACTTATTGGAAATATGAGGTAGAAATTATATTCCAAATAAATCCTCAACTCATAAAGGTTGTCTTGTTTGTATATGAGAGACAACAGTATTTTTCATACATTTCTGTAAGGGGCAACGCTATAATTACCTCATCTTCGAATTCCACGGCAACCTTCGCGAGAGATTGACGTACGTCGGCCAGCGAAGACATCCTTTCTTTCAACGACTCCAAAACGCGGTTGCCATCATCTACCTCGACTTCATCTATCAGGCAGCAACTCTCTGGGTAGGTAACCAAATTACCCTTCACATTACAAAAATAACTGTTGACTTCGGCAACAAGTAGAACCAAGGTAGAACCGAACTGAACCTTGAAGAGGAGCCCATCCCCAGTGACACATGCCATGATGGGCATTCACCAGTTTCCCTTCAACAATGGCCGCTGCATTCTCCACTGTAAAATAAATATCAGTTGCAATGAATGTGTGTGGGATAATGTAATTTATAAAGGGATACAATTAAAATCACAGGTTTGTTTTGAAGTCTGGTTGTTGGCGTGCATGGGCAGCTGGCAGACGATGATGGCCTTGCAGCACTCGCATCTGAGTACATCAACCTTGATGCAACTCCATCCGAACCGAGAACAAGTCAACGGAGACAATCTCTCTGGTTTCGCTGACCATTTCTCACAGTGTTCGTCTCCAAAATAAGTCAAGTTAATAACACATATGCACTTTTATAACAGATTACCATTTAGAAAAGGATATAGTGTAAGTGGCAGCACGTTGCCAGAAGGCTTTTCGCTCCTGAACAACATCAAGCCTGGGTTTCTTGCCGGAAGGCGCATCCGCAGTTTCAGATTCTTCGCTCGGATGTCCCACACTCACCGGAAGTTCGCTGACGTTCTCACCGTTCGACATTTCCCTCTGAAAACGCATTGTGTACAATCAATAAAAGTCGAAATATAGATTGTAATTACAATCGCAACGATAAAACCAATAAAACCAACGTGGAAAGGAAACGCACGTTTCAAAACTCGCCACAAGAACGGTCCGCTTCCGACAGCAAACAACGATGCAGTGCTGCCATCCAGATTACATTTTGGCAACTGCGTCCACTCTGCCGATTGGTCGTTGCAAACGAGCGAACTGTCGTCATCAATGTGACGTCGCTGATCACGTGATAGAAATGAAAATCATATAATTTTAAATACGAATGTTATATATGACTTTACAAGAATCGAACAAAACCCTCCTCCCCCACCCCCCTCCCTCCCCATAACCCACCCCCCTTACCCCCCTCCCATACGGGAAGTGGGCAGGTGGTTGGGGTATAGCCATCTTGGCGAGCTGCGAATTAAGTAATTAACGTTAAACTAAACTGCACCCCGGGACCGGGCGCGAACCCACGACTACAAATTTACAGTCCAACACACTACCCACTATGCTACTCGCCGATGGACCAGCTGAGCGTTCAAAACAACCTCTTATATTTTCATATAAATAAAATTGCGCGCAACTCTCACCACCCCTCCCACGCATCACAATAAAAAAAACGACCAAAAAACCATTTCCTAAATATTATTTTATAATTATAAATTCATTTAATTATAAACAAAAAAAAATTTAATTATGTCATATATGAACCAAAAGTTGGTATGACATAAATTAAGGTGAAAATTAACAAGACTGTATTTTTCTATTCCTACCTCACTGAATTTTATGAAAATTGAACACAGTATTTAAAAAAAAATGGTTTTTACATGTACATTTCTTACATTTTTATCCGTTACCGGCAAATAAAATGGTCAGGAAGCAGGACTTTCCGGCGCCGCCGTTTTGGTGTACGGCCATTTCGACGCCAGATAATTTGGGACCGGTAGTTTTCGCGCACAGTCGGCGCCAAAATGTCGCGGACGCTTAATTACCCCATTCAAGAAGGCCCAAATTTTATAACTTTTTAAAAAACTAATTTAGTTACATTGTCGCAAATTGGAAGTCTTACAAAACACTCAGTTCGCCCTTTTTAATTACTTGCTATTTCTAAGGACCATCTTGATAAGGACATCTTTGGGACATAATATATCAATCTGTTATTTCCCACCTATAGACTTCCCAGGTTTCGATCCCTGAGTGGCAAGAACCCTGAAGGACATCAGGACCAACCGGAGCATCCACTGAAACCACACCTGACTTTTGGCACATTCAATATCCCCGGAAAGAATCAAAAATATCTCCAAATTGCATCCTTACACTGAACCATCGTCTTCTAAACTAACATATTTTAAATATATGAATGACAAATGAAAAATTTATTTCCGGAAACGACAAACTATTTGCTATATAGGACACACCGTTCGTCGCTCGCACCACCGAGTAATGTACACTCACGCGTCCTTCGCGACCGCGATGTCCATCCGACCAAACGAAGGGTTAGGTAAAGACGTTGGTGAGAGAGAAACGGAAAGTCACACGATTTTTCGGGGGAGGTTACTTAAACATCGACTCGATGGTTCCCTCCTCTCAATTTCTTATAAAAAAACCGGCGTCCGATAAAACGACGGAACAACGCGCCTTCGTACCGGGTAAACACTTTTTCGGATATAACTCGGGAAAAGATCTACACCTAACTTACCGATTACAAGAAGAAAATAAACAAGAAATCAAGTTAATAAATACATTAGGAACCCAATGGGGACGCGGCGAAGACTTGGGGGGACGTGGACTTACGTGAAGAAGCTCTATACACTATCTTTAAAAGCATCGTAATCAGCGGCAGCAGCGAAAAAGGTGATCGGCACATTTGTACACTGTACAACATCAGGGTCCGACCTGACGGACAAGAGACCTTCCGGATGTCCGCGTGGGCCGGTACATGCTATAAATAATATCTGGAACTTATTGCAAACCCTATTTCGAGAGCCGGACACTCTCTCTCTCTCTCCATCTATCCATCGCCGCGTATCCATCTTGCGCGCCGCGATCTTCACCCGACGATCCGGTCTCGAGTGGGAATCACAAAGAGAAAAATGTCGATTGGGAATCGTTATTATACGCTACGTTTGTTTTTACTTCTCTTTCCGCCGCGTCGAGGCCCGCGTACGTCACTTCGCGTTACGCTCGTCGCGCTTCGAGTTGCCGGTGCGGTCGCCGCCCATCTACGCGAAGGGTCGACGAGGAGCGAGGGCCCCTTCAGACGAACACCTTGGCCAGGGCGTCCGCTCCGGCGCTCGCGATGTACGGCTTCGAAGGGTGGAAGGCCACGTCGAAGATGGCCTCGTCGAACTTCTTGCGGTGCGACGTGATCTCCTGCACGCACGTCTTGTTGTCCAGGTTCCACAGCCGGATCGAGCAGTCGTGACCTGTGCCGCGTAATATGAGGTTTTAATCGGAGTGACCCTGATAGCAAATACAGTTGAACGTAGATCGGAACTCACTTCCTGAGAGCAAGTAAAGGCCGTTCGGGTCCACGGCCAAGCAGGTGACCGCGTCCAGATGCGCCACCATCGAATGAACCATTTTTCCTACGCGAACGCAAGTTTCAACGAAGGTCTACGAATACCAACAGCATTAAGTGTAACGACACGCACCCGTTAGGTTATCGAAGAACCTGATGTGCCTGTCCTCGTGGGCCGTGACGGTCAGCGGCAGAGTCGGGTGGCTCACCACTCTGTTGACCTGTTTGAGAGCCGCGCCGGAGTCTGCGGAATCGACGAAATTAATCTCTCAACGTTTTTACAACGTATTCACAACGTCGCATCGACAAACGCTCACCGGGGTTCTGGTTGCTCTCGAAACGGACGACCGGCTTGCCGGTCTCCAGGTCGTAGATGACCGTGTTGGACGACGTGAAAGCGGTGACCATCTGCGTGGAGTCGCATCGGACGAAGTCGACGGACGTGGGCACCCCGTCGCTGGCGTCGCAGGTGTAAGTGTTGAGGAGGGGGATCTTGCTGGGAGGAGCCCACAGACACACCGTGCCGTCCGAGGAGCAGGACAGCAGCTGCAGCTTGGAGGCGTGGATGGACAGCCCCCACACGGCACCGCGATGGGCCTTCAGGGTGCTGGTCAGCACTCCCGGGTCTGAGCGCGAGAACCCTTTGTACTCGAGGCGTCAACTACGGTAACCGCCGAGGACCCGCGGACGACGTACTCACCGAAAGAATCGTACGGGTCGACGTTGGAACTGGGGATGTTCCAGCAGTGGATGGCCGCGTCCACTCCTCCGCTGAAGCACTGTTCCCCGGTGGCGCTCATGGCCAGACACAGCACGGGGCCCCTGCGAAGTAACATTACGTATCGGGACGTTGTCGGAGAGGAGCGCGCGCGCGCGCAACCGCGGCCATCGCGTACTCACTCGTGTGCCCTGAACGTGTACACCGGTTCCACATCCAGAGACGCCGTCCTGGAACCATAAAAGTGATTTTGTAAAACGTAAAACTCTTTTGCTCATCGCTCAGAGTCCAGACCATCTGTCGGTTGCAAAGTCTCTCACCGTTTCATTAACAAAAACTACTTCAATGCATCACGCAGAAATTTAAAGCTGCCTAGTTATGCCTAGGGTTAGACCTGAGTCACCACCGACAGAGGGAAGTCGAGGACCCGTAGCGAGACGCGCAACTTCGCCGCGACAATCACTTTTTGGCCGGCACCGTCTTCTGCAGGTTCCACAGCTTCAACGTGTGATCCTCGGAGGCGGTGATGAGGACCGGTTCGACGGGGTGGAACGCCAGCGCCCTCACGCCGTCAAAGTGGCTCCTCAGCGTGTACTTGGCCGTCCACGTCTTACGGTAAGCCTCCTTCGAAGCCGCCACCTGAAACCAACAACGTCATTCCTCCGCACCTGCCGTTCCAACCATCCGGGACTTCCGAAGATACTCACATCGTAGCCGCCTTCAGACTCGTTGGACACGGTGATGGCCGCCAGGTCGCCGAGGCCCAGACCCAGAGCGGCTTCCAGAGCGTCGTCGTCGTTGCCCGGTCCTCCGAGCAGCGGTCGTCGGATTCCCGGCGGCGCGTAAGGGCTGCCTTGAAGGGCTAAAATGCGAAACGGACAAGGGCCACGGTTAAGTTACAACGCTGACAAGTATCCGGAACAAGGTCGGTCGGCGGGCAACACAGTGTTGCTTTCCTGTCTCACGTCAGCGATGCATAGGAAAAACCAAACACGATGTATACTCTGGAACGTCATTTAACCCTAACAGCAATTCCACATATAAAACTGCGAAGGGGAAAAGACACGGAGATCCACCACCAAGTGGGTTGCAACGCGTTAGTTGGCACAGCCAGAGAACGCGCACGCGCCGCTATGCTATGGGCCGTTCGAACGATCCACCCAACATCTTGCACCCCTCCGCCAAAAAGGCAAAAACTGAAATTCATTTAATTACTCGTTAACCATCACGAATTTGTTACCATTTTCAATATAGTTGCGCGCAGGGAACAACATAACACTTCTTTTTCAGTTATAGAGCGAAACGTCCCTTCGAGTACAGTGAAAACCACGCAACGCCAAGCGGAAGACATCGCGCGGAGGAGTTTTCTACGCATCGCCGACGACAAGCTCAAGCAAGCTAAAAATAATAACAAAGAAGCAAAAACTGTGGAGTTGATGGCCGCGGATAAAAAACCAGCGTACCGTTGTAGCAGGGCAACTTGTCGGGGCCGTCGACCGGGGTAAATTCGACCGGGGACCCGGCGGCGTTCGGAGACTCCGGGCAAGACTCGTCCTCGTTGCTGAGCGAGGCCAGCATCGCCTGCAGGGCCGACCGTTTGGGGCCTGGCAAACGTCCATGGGACGCAACAGAAACAAAAAGCCATGCACATGCTGCCGTGCTCTCGTACCGCGCTCTACTCCGACAACCATGCTCCTCCTCCTCCTCCTCTTACCTTCGTACGCCAACCATCATCCGCAAGGGCACTTAAAGTATCTGGCTGCTTTGCGAGCTCAGCGTGACAAATTTTGAGTAAACAATTTTACGAAACGCGCAAACTATTTTCTTCAATATATCAGTTAGGACTTGGCCAACGTAACGAACCATATTGAAATACTGTTGAAATTAACATTAACCATTCTAATAATTTAGAGAGAAAAATGCAAAAGCAGCAGAAGTGTTCAGCGCAGCTTTTAGCGCGCGTGGCGACGGAAGGACCAACTCACGTTGCGAGCTGCTGCCCTTAGTGACGTTGCGTTCCTTACGGTACTGATCCTTGAGTTGCGTTAACAACTGCTGGTCCATCCTCCAATCGTCCGAGGGACCGTACTCGTCTCTTTTGTCTAGACACACGCAAACAGACAGAAACACTGGTGGCATTCCCTCTACGCGGGCACGACAAAGTCAGGCAAAGCGGGTCGCTGTGGACCGCGGCACGGCGGCGACACCACCTACCTTACCCCTTCCGCGGCAAAGTACCGGACTTAAGAGAGAGAGAGAAGGACCACTCACCCCAGTGCCCTCCTTCGTTCTGGCTTCGAGCCTCTCCGGCCCCGTCTCCGCTCTCCGACCCGAGGAAGTAGAACTCGGACAGCACCTCCTCGGTCTCCGCGTCCGTAAGGTTGTAATCGCTGCTCTCCACGCCGAACATCTGAAACCGCAAGGGCAACTGGTCAAGGACTCCTCTTCCTCAGAGTACAACACGAGGGGAACGGACGGGTCGAAAGAGCTCACCCGGCCGGAGACCGGCGACTTGATGCGCTTGGCCTCCAGACGCTCGTCGGCCTCCTCGTCGGCGGATCCTTCCTCCATCTCGTCGCTCAAGTTGCCGTCGTCCTCGTCCATGTCCACGTTCTCGGACGCCAGGAAGTCGAGGGTCTCCAAGACGGAAGCCTCGCTGTCGATCAGGGTGCCTTCCGCCAGCGAGATCGGGGCCTTCTTCACCGTCGTCCTACGCGACAACAATCACCATCTAGTCCACCGACATGCAGCCACTACTCTCGCCAAGTATATTGGTTGGCTACTTTCTATCTTTAAAAAGGAAGCCGCGCCTACTCAATCCCTTTTAAAGATGGAACGCAGTATTTTACCAAGAGGATATCTACCTGCGGCCTTGCGACTCGCTGGCCCTTTTGCCAACTTGCTCTCCGTTAACCGAAGGCAGGGCGTTGTGGTTCTCCTCGTTGTCCGCGTTGCTCTGGGCCAGACCCAGAAGAGAGCGGACGCGCGCGGACCTCACGTCGATGATCGTGTCCGTGTAGCCTATCTCCTGAAGGTACCTGGAAACCGAACCGCGTCAGTCATCATCGATGAACACCGGTTACGACAAACC
Organism: Glomeris marginata; assembly: GCA_034696005.1. Taxonomy (NCBI): domain Eukaryota; kingdom Metazoa; phylum Arthropoda; class Diplopoda; order Glomerida; family Glomeridae; genus Glomeris; species Glomeris marginata. Next base: position 5,888 of record JAQFZQ010000460.1, on the reverse strand, counting down.
GATGGACACTCACTGGCGAAGAAGTTGTCGACCTTGTCTCCACGTCACGTTGCTGTTCGTGCCCAACACGTTATCGCCATCCAGGTTCTCGTCTGAAACCATTCAAACACAACAACGTATTTGTACTAACGAGCAATTATATCGCACCATCGTACGTAGATGGAAAAGATGCGACACCTTTTACGACCACATCAGCAATGTATGTGGAATAATTACCACCACCAAATAAAGTGAAACTTGTTTACGGTGGAATTATTAGAAGCAGAATATCAAGGAAAAACTTTGTACCACTGACAGGTCTTTCCAGAACAGAGTTATTATTTTTAAACATAAAATAATAATTGTTTCAACGTCCAACGAAAATTCTCCATCATAGACAGGTTTCCACAAATTAAATAGGCAGATTCCACCACAGCCATGTTTCAATGTGTAACTCGAGGAACCAAACACCACGTAAACCGCTTCCATTCACGCCACAAACCTCTTGGATCTTCGAAGAAAGGTGGCTTCACTTCGCCCTGGTTCAGTTCCGTGCCGTACTTCAACTTGTGGTACTTGGCCCTGGTCATCGACAGAGGAAAACGAATTAGTTTGTATCTCAATCGTAATAAGACAAGACAAGGGCATCTCACCTTTCCTGCTTGAGGGCGTACTCCAGCATCTTTATCCTGCGAACCAGATCGTTCTTCAGGTTCTCTTGGCCCTTCCGTTCCCCCTGCAGGAAAGCTATCCGGGCCTAAATTGGAAAGAATAAGAAAAAGAAGAATGTGAGGATGAGGAAGAGGAGGAGGAGGTGGTGGTGTATGGCGATGCGCGGCAACCAACCACACCCACTGGCACACTGATGATGGGCACCGTGTCACCAAGCCTTTCGTAATCAAGCACGACACCCGCTTATCCGAACAGTCGCCCAAATAACAGCCTCTCTACAACGAAATTTGGCAATCCTTCAAACGCGCTCCGACGTTGTCATCCATCACCTGACTCCTATTTTTCTCCACACAATTCCTCAACATAGACTTTGGGGGCCGTCCGTTAATAATGTTACACTATGGGGGAGGGGTTTAACAATATTTACGTGTAATCAGCGAAAACTGGGACATTTCAACACGTGACCAAACATGATTATTTATAATTATTCATACCAACCTGCGATTAACATTCTCCCTGAGATTTTGCTTAGACTAAACTAGTTTTATTGCATCCACTTTTCTAAACAATTTTAATTTATAACACTTGAATTGCATCTTTATGATTTAATTTCCCCGTGTTTTCCAAGTTTTGACAATTTTTTTCTCCAAATTCCCTCATTTTTTCCTTAATTGTAAACTAAAACTTCCGTTTTCCAGGTTTCCCTTATTTGTTTTAAATTGTAAGAACACACTCAAAAAGTATTTTCCTTACAAATGACATTTTTGAGCAGTTTACTTATTAATTCGATGTAGTATTTTTAGTTTTCCAAAGTTGCTGCACTTTTTTAAATATGTATTTATATAAACATTACCTAGAAATAATTTATCTGAGTTTTTCCCCACTGGTTTTTCCAGCCAATGTTGAACATTTCCGCTACAAGGTGACGTCCAGAAAAATCTTAAAAAACGCTGCGCACTACAATTTTGGCAGCAACATTTTCCGCAGCGCCATCTGGCGCGAGAAACGCGAAACACTTTCAGTGTCTACACCACGTGTCTACAAATTTCCTCAATTTCGTATTCACACCATAATCACAACGTATATTTTCCTATTTTCCTGTAAATGTAAAAACAGCAGCGGAACGTTACCAGGGAACCGCTACCGCTCCCTAAAAACTGCACGTCGAGGCGACAGGTTCCGGATAAGCGAGGTCCGCGATTATTGTCCGCCATCTTGCCATCTATTTTATTGACCCCTGGAAGAAAGCGGCGGATCGACGACCGTTTGCCAATGTCGGCGTGGGAAACGATAGGCGATCGATGGTTGGGTGGATGACAGACGGGGAAATAGGGAATAAATACGAGAATTAGGGTTTTTGACTGACTTGCATCTCGGCCTTCTCCACTTCCCACTGCGATCGCTCCATCTCGAATCTCGCCCACTCGTGTTGGATGAAATGCAGGATGCCGGGGATCGAGTACTGCACTCGTTGCTTCTCATCGTGATTGTTCTTGATGAGGTTAACGTTTTGCACCGGACCCGGGCCCCCACTGCCGGCACCCGTGTGGTTCTGAACACTGGCGCACTCTTCCATCGCATCACTCACTCCTCAGACGGCCGCCATCGCCTGTAATCTCCTCCTCCCGTCACCAAGATTCCCTAGTTCCCGGCGCCACCGTCGCACTCGATGACGTCAGAAAACCAGAAACGGCGCGGCTGTGACGTCACTCGCGGTTCGACTATCGGCGCCACTCCCAATTATAATCGTGATATAATTCCTCGACTTCCAACTGGGTGAAGGAACAGATGATAGATTTCGTTTTAATCGCAAATTTGCAAGGTCATTTGCGTTTGTCGCATCGCACAGGAGTGCATTTGGAACGAGCACCAAGGGAGATTTTAGAACGAGATGCGGTGAGAAAGTGTTTGGCCCACGGCGGCAAAAACTCCAAGGTACGCTGAAAAAATAATCTAATTAGCTCCGTGAAATAATAATAACGCAGATTAAATTGACTCGAATAAATACCAGCAGAGTTCTTTCGTTGCTTACGACGATGGCAAATTGGTGTACAGACGTTACGGACGGTTGATCGTCGTCGTTGGAATCTCCGCAGATCAAGTACATATAGCGTCCTCTAGTCGAAGCCAACCAAACTATAAGCTTGCCGCTCTTGCCGCACAATGGCGCCACCTCCTTGGGAGATTTTCGTGATCGCCATTTCACCAGTCATATCACTCAATAAACTCTATACTATTAAATAAATCCATATCTCCATTTTTATTAAATATTGATTGAAGTTGTATTATTTTGAAAGCGATTATCATCAAGTTATTATTAATTAATTACCATCCTTTAAACTTGTGCAATGGACATAAAAATATCGCATATTGCCCCTCCCATAAAACATTTTGCGTTATTTTTATGAATGAAAAAGTGCAATTTTATGGGACAAACTAGGGTATACATTTGTTTGAGGAACTACGTACACCAGAAATAAACTTTGACGTATATTTTTGTAAATTGCAATTGATCAATGTGCATAATTTGCAGAATGAATTGGCAGCATTGGAATTTATTCACCTTTTCATGGAGACTTTAGACAAGTACTTCGAGAAAGTGGTACGTGCTTTTTACAATTAATTGTTACTAATCTCAATATAATAACGTGATTTTCTCGTTTCAGACCGAAATGCACGTATCCTTTTCCCCACAATGGGCATTATACCTTCAATTGCTTGTCCACGTAAGGTTCTTCAACCAAAACCAGATCTTATTCCACCTGGACAAAGTGAACCTGATCCTGGAAGAGATGGTCGTCGGCGGCAACCTCGTCGAAACCAGCATCAACAGGATCTTGGCCCCAATGTACATGTTTGACAAATTACAAGTGAAATAAATTTAATCCACTATTAATTATTACACGTACAAAAACAAAAGTTGCTCACTTCAATCGATCGAGTTCCTTGCAAAAACCAAGAAATCTTCATGTTATATATGTGAATATAAATAACGACTGATTGTTGCGTACCGATCAAAACTCTATTTCTTCGCGTGCCATTCCTCCTTCCGGAAGCGGGTCTTTGGTCAGCAGCGACACGATCATGCTAGAGACAACGCAAACATTATTATTATACTTTTAATCATGATGATGCAACCAAAAAAAGGGGCTGCGCATAAAGGAAGTCCAGGTAATAAAAATAAATGGTTAAATATAATAAACATTCTTTATGTGCAGCCCCAAAAGGAATCTTACCAATACAAGTAGATGAAGAAGAAGATTAGGTAGTAACCTAATTTGATCATTGCCTCTTTCATGTGGCCTTTCAACATTCCCCTGTTGTGAATCTCCGTTGGGTCAAACACTCCAACGTTTCCGGAAGGTACAGTCATGAAGCTGAATAGAAAAACGGTACATTATATGAAAAATAATAACGTCATCATGTCAAGCGCACGATGTGTATGTGCGATCACCTGTAAGTCTGCCAGAGAGCCATGGGTATGTTGAACAAGAACAGGGCCCAGTGGAAGCCGAACACCAACAGGAGCACGGTCATCACTCCGTGGCCAACCATTTCCGGTATCACCCACTTTAATAAACAAATTTCAACTCTTATTATACATTAATCCAAAATATTTATACTTAATCATTTAATTGTGGACATTATTCTGCAAACAAGTGCTTAACAAGGCACACCATGTTCTATTTATGTTTTATTTTATGCAAATGTGTCATTAGCAGCCAGGTAATATTGAAAATCTGTGTCATATCAAGGTCATATGTAGAAATTGAATAAAACCTTGATAAAACTAGCTTTGCAACCATTTTTCTAACTAATTCCACATTATATTTAGTTAACATTCCATTAATATCTTTAGTGATAATCTAAATTCCATGAGTTTTCCCAAATTTTCCAGGTTTCCCTGATTAAATTGGTATGAACAATGTAACATTACGACATTATTTTTCTTCCCAAACAGATGACAAAATGGCGCTTTGAAAACGCGTCATTTTGACCCCAGCATGTCTAAGGTTGCCCTTTTGCGCGGTTTATAAATGAAGGCAAGCAACTGGAGGGAAACGGCTGAAAATAGTACATGGTTCATGCCCAGTAACAAACGCCTAAAATAGACACACACATCCGCCGATTTTGCTAATATTAAATGGATATCTACAAACCAAGTTCAACTTTGAGCAACATTGCTGTGCGTTGAGGTAATCGCATTCGAGATCAGAAAGGGTTATAACCTGAAAATTAGAGTCAAGTGAATGTTAAATGCTGACACAACATATTTACGTTAAAAACAAACTGAAAGGATACAAAGTAGACGGTAAGAAAAAGAAGAGTTCCCGTGTCGAAAAGACCGAACACGAACAACATCGTGTCTGACGCCATCTTTACTTGGGGGCGGTCCTTGTGCAACACCGTATCGATTTGATATCGATATCTACAGAGGGTGTGGTTTGACCGCTGTTCCTGATTGGCGGTAGCTTTTCCACCCTTGGCAACATTTGAGATGAACGGCGTTCCATACTCTTTTTATAACAAATCTCCGAAGATTATAAAAATATAAGTCGCAACACCATTGGCTGGTTAGGAGCAGCTCGCTGCACAGAAACAGGAGAATGGTGCTTAAAATACACGTTTTATACTGGTAAGTAAGGAAATGCGGAAAAAGTAAATTACGCAAGCTATCAATTAACCGATATCTAATTGTTTTCCCCCCAGTGGCGCCTGAGGTTACGAGCCCCAGGTATGCAAGTATTGCGTCGTACAATGCAACAGTGTTGCGAGTAGATCACCTTTCGTAACGAGTCCCGTGCAATAAAGTTGCGCGCGACTCGGATCTCGTGCAACAAAGTTGCACACGTTTTATACCGCATCATTATTTGCACCGTTATTAAAGGCCATCATCTTATCTCGTGTTTATTTTTTTAGTTCCGCATCCTGAGAGCGGAACTTGATGGGCTGTTTCCAGGCAAACTAAACATCGTAAGTATATTTTCCCGAAACAAAATATTCTCAATAATAAACTGAGAATATTTTAAAATTTTAAGACCTTTGAAGCAACCCCATACTCATCTGGATTTTTCGAAGTTTCCGTGGATGGGAAATTGATCCACTCCAAGAAAGTACGTATTAAAACGCATACAATAAAACCCCTGATGTTACTTGTCACCTACAGTAATCGCCATGAAAGGTTGTGCGGAAAATTGACGTCATCCAGAGGGTCGACTAATTTTAGGGGTCGGGGT
>JAQFZQ010000459.1:0-32968 GCA_034696005.1 Glomeris marginata | reverse complement strand
ACATGGGTTCGGGATTGTGTGCTACGGTGGGTGGAGCTACGCTTTTCGTGGGCGGTGCCCTTTGAAATAGGTCAATTCCTGGCTTTGCTCTAATGAATCCACAATGCCTGCCGCCTTAGTATCATCCGCAAACTTACGAAGTTTAGATAGGATATGTTCCTCTAAATCATCAATATAAACTAGAAATAACTACGACCGTAACACTGATCCCTGAGGCAGACCAGAATTAACCCCTAACCAGTCTGAATGTTCCCCGTTGATAACTACCCGTTGTTTCCTGTCTGTCAGCCAATTTTTAATCCATCGTAGCAGATTCACTGTAGCACCCTTTTCCCAGCTTCTGAATAAGCTTACTGCAGTGAAACCTATTTTTAACGAACCACTGTAACGAATGTTTAGTTGGCCACCATGTTAAATTGTTACTATATGACAAATTCATTATAACAAATTTTCCTGTGCAAAGAATTAATTTTAGTACAACAACTTTCAAAAATGTTTACTCCAAAATTTTAGATCAATGTCATACTTAATGGAGGGTCACATGACAACAGACTGCAGATGGTCCAGTGTCCTTGAGCGATTCCTTGGAAAAGAGGATAATGGACTATGCTAAATCTGTCTTGCTTTATTAATTTTGATACCTGTCAATTGTGGTAGGTACAACATCATCATATGTACAAAATAAAAAAGGTTACTATAACGAATTTTCATTAAAAACACTTGTTCCGTATAACAAAACCACGATACTGTATATAAAAGAAATTGTACGGTCCCCTTATATTCGTTATGAGGAGGTTTGACTGTATGGCTAACTTTATCAAATGCTTTTGTTAAACCCAACAAGATATCTACACTAGAGCCCCCATCAACCCATTTAGTGATTATCCTCGAACAATTTTAACAAGTTTGTCAAGCAAGATATACCCTTTCTGAGCCCATGCTGTGTTTGTTCTTAATAAAATTATTATCCTCCAGATGTTTCTGTTGAGCATCCCTAATAACCAATTCCAAAAGTTTACCCACCATTGATGTCAGACTAACTGGCCTATAATTCCCAGCGTCATTGTGAGACCTCCTTTTTATATATAGGCACAACATTCGCACATTTAAAATCCATGGGAACTGCTCCTGTTACCATAGACTCTTGAAAAATTTCAACAAGTGCATCCACAACCTCCGCCTTTACTAGCTTCTTTTAAAACTCTCGGGTAGATGTTGTCTGCCCCTGGTGCCTTGTTTTGGCCCATACGTAATACGAGGTTTCGTATGTACTCGTAATGCTCGTAATGTGAGGTTCCACTGTACTGTGAGATACACATTAAAATACGATTACAAAATTGCTCAGCTCAAAATTGCAATCGCAACAAGTGCTGAATCTACAGGTGTTTACAAGTTTAAAATAAACTAGCCATGAGTCCGAGTTTATACTCGATGCTGTTAATCGATGTGCCACGTTGATTTCTGAAATGACACTTGATGTCACATAAAATAATTAAAAAAAAAATGTTTTGCCAGCGAGCCCATGTTGACACCTTTCAAGGGGCAGCTATAGGTATGAAACACTATATTTGATTGCCATTTGTTTGTAAACCCATTTAAATATGCTGAAATTAGGGAAGAACTGAATTATAAATCGATTTTTACAGCTGCCCTCGTATTAGTCAGTGTGCCACCAAGGGGGAAAATAATTTTATTACTAACTTAATGCTCAGCATTTCCATGCAGGGCCCTGTACTTCGAAAGATTTTGTTTGTTTTGCCAAGCATGTGTTGTTGAAAATAGATATCCATACCGATTGTGCAGTTAGCAGATTAATAAAAGGGCAATTACTCCCAAGGGTTAGGAGGCGATAACAAATCGGAATCGCCATTTTGGTCCTTTGCAAATGACCACGCCCTTGCCTCCTCCGCCCTCGGCTAATACATATCCCCACACTGTGAACCCAGGGGCCGGGTATCGATATCGTCGATAATGACGTCATGAGTTGACTTTATAACCCCGGCTGTCAGGGTCCAAGTAATCTCGAAGGGCATTTGCATATAAAAGGCCCCTTTCACATTCGAAGCGTGTGCGTTCTTGTTGAATATAGCCCTAATAATGGCCGGTCCATTCCTTCCGGATTTCTTTGATTGGAAGCGAGTGCTCGGAAGCGCTTCCCCATTGCCTTCATTTCCGGTTAGGCGTCATGGGGAAACATGGCGGGCGGAAGCGGTCTTAATTGAGCGCCAGATGGCACAATGATATCCGTATTCTTGACAATCGAAGGAAATGAGCATGGATGTCTGGAAACAGGCAAGTTCTTCTTTAAACGATCGTCAAGATATACAGTGTAATGGCCCAGGACTACTTTCTATTATGGTTCCATATGCTCAATGTTTCAAATAGATTTTACACAACGGTTTATGAGAGTTTGAAAGTTATTCATGGCCCTTATCAGTTATACAGGGTGAGTCATTGAAGTCCGACCCCCCTTTTATTTTGGATACGACTGGATAAATAATTTTTTTATTTTTTATATGTGCATACTGTATATGGAACTTGTGAAGAATCCGGAAACACAACTTTCGCTGACCTTGACGCAGTTTTTCAAGGTCATTGAATTTCTATCTTTGCAACCGTTAGCATTAGGACCCTGGTGTGAATTACAAAGTTAAAGAGCACCCTGTATTTAACATAAGTACCAAATTTCGTTAATTTTTAAACGTTCTACGAATTACTATGAATATTTGAATCTGTGTTTTAAGTGCATAATTATATTTTGGGGCAAACTAAACAGGGCGACCGAATGAATGAATGACTAACTTTTCAGGGCAACAACATGCTTGCTGTACACAGAACCCGTGTGACAAGTTGGCAAGAACCACTGGGCCAAATTTTCTGTGATAATTCATGCAAGTTGCTAGGATGCTTCTCTGGAAAAATGTAACCCCCCTCTTTGACGGTGACGTCATCGATGCCGATTTGTGTCAACAATCTACGAGTATTAATCGGCTGAGTAAAGGGAGGCTGTTGCCTTTGCATCCACTTTGAACCCTCTAGAGTCCCTCCCCCTGCCGACCCCCAGGGATCGTCCATTACCAAAATGAGAGCGAAAAGATCCCGGATGTTGGCGTCGTACGACGATGATGAAATGTCTCGGCCCGATCTCGCTTTTTATCGTTTGATGCGCGTTCGCAATGGCGTCACTCGGGGTCGGCCCATGTGAACGCACGAGCTCTCTGCAACGCTAACACGGTATAGTAATGGAGGCGAGTAATCGGGCGTGAATGCGATAAGCCAAAACGCGGCCAAAATGGAGAAAGGCGGTCTCAATCTCTCATCTCTCTATGGTCGTGGCACAAAACGACTGGCAGTTTATTAAGAAACGACAATAAATTTGCTTGTCGTCTGTGTGTGCGAATTCCATCGCGCACATCAACTAAATATGCGTTCGTAAAAGTGAGCGTTAATATGGAATGGGTTGGTGGAATGCGATGACATCGAATGTGTATCGCATTCCAAGCGTCGAATATAGCAATCGCCCGCTGCTCATGAAGCAGCCGAGCGCTTCAAGTGGCAACCAACACGCACGTGCTTTTCAAATATTCACGACCCTCTGGTTGCGTCTGCTTATCCGTTTACATGTTATTGATGCGCGTTTCAATCCCCTGGCTTGTGTTTCATGTAACGTGAGAAACGACGCTATGTTATGACATGCTATTCTGAGGGTGTGTGTGGGTGTTTTAAGCAGAAAGACCGCGCCATTGTCGAGCAAACGCAAATCCTTAGGATTCAGTGATTTCAGAATAGCTTTTCATGCTTATTCCAAATCTATATTTATAGTTTTATTGTTGTAGAAGATGCTGAGATACTGGCCAATTGACCATTTTCATTGTTCTGTCATTTACAACACAACAGCAAGGCTATCTTGAGCCCAAATCCACAGATGAATGGATTGGTGTATTGTTCAGCGACGAGAAAAAGTTTAATTTGGACGGACCAGCTGGTTGGGCCTACTATTGGCATTATAATAAAAAGGAGGATTAGATCTCCTCAAAATGTCAAATGGGCGGTTCCGTGATGGTGTGGGGAGCGTTCGGATTCACATTTACTTTTTGTGGATCACAGAATGAACCAGGACATGCTTTTTGAACATTTACTTCATACAGGACCAGATATTTGTTGCCCAAAATGGATATTCCAACAAGACAACGCACTAGTCCATTCTTCAAAATCCACAACGGCATGGTTCAAAAAGAACAATGTCACTGTAATGAAGTGGCCAGCACGCAGTCCAGACCTCAACCCCATGGAAAACCTGTGGGGAATGATGGCTTGGGCTGTTTACGGTGGTGGACAACAATTTAACTCTGTTACTGAGCTTAAGCATGCCTTATATGATGCTTGGGTTACAATTGAACCTGAATTCATGCAAAACCGCATCACATCAATGTCCAGCAGAGTATATACCACACTACAGCATAATGGAGGTTATATCGGTTGCTAAATGTAAAACTTTTGTCACTGTCTGTATAAATGTGCAATATACGTTTGCACAGTTTTATTTATTGCAATTCTAAGTTGAGATTTTGTAACAAGTTAAATTCACAGTAGCACTTGAATGTGCATGTAGGTTTCAATAAATAAATACAAAATTTCTCACAAACATAATAAACGACTTACAACCGCTTTTCACAGTGTCCGGATAAATATTAAACACACCTTACATAATAAGAGTACCTTTAAACATCGGTTCAATTGAATTAAGATAGTTTCTATTGAAACATTTATGATGATTTCATCCTGGCAGGATAACTAGAAACCAGAAGAGTTTTACTGTGAAACGCAGTCTAAGAAGATAACTAGTTTTTAAAACTACATTGTAATTTGCAGGTTATCTGAATTTTATGGGATAATCTGCTCAACCGAAAAAATTTCGGATGCAATAATAACTCAACAATTTGTGACATTATTCGTATAAAAGCATTCAATTACTGCCTACTTGAGGCCTCAAAATCTTCATCGAGTTTATTCCACGTGCAAATAATTGTTATTGCCAAAAATAATTGTGTTTGGGGTTTTGAATAGTGAGGGTCTTTCTGTAATTTGAGTTATATCGTTACACAGCAATTGCAGGTCGAATTGTGGTAATTTACTCGTATCTTGGGGATACTTGCATGTCATTTCCATATTAAAAATACTACATGGTTTTAATAGTTAACGTAAAGAAGTGCATTAATTTTTTCCAGAAACTAAACTTTTTTGAAGTGCTGTGTGTAATTTATTTAACAACCAATTAAAACGTGATATACTTATATACAGCCAATACACTGGCGGCACCTGTGACACGATCTTTTATGGAAGTTATTTTTCCTAGGGCCAAGAAACATTTAACACGTAAAGTAATAATTTTAAACCATACTTTAATATGCATATTACGCATTACGTTGTGATTTAACATTACAACAGCTTTGAATTTTAAAATAAAAAGCAGCTAATACTACGTATGTATCGAAATCTCCCATGTCAGAATCACCCCTCCTATCGCTAATTGCCTATTAGAGCGCATTTCTTAAATATTTTATAAACGTTCTATAGAAATACTCTTATAATTCCATATCTGCCAGGTGTGTGTTAATATACTAAATCGGCTGACTCGCTATTTTTATGCAAATTTGTCTAATTTAATATTTGCCATAATATTTACTAGGAAGGAAACTCGAATCACCCTTGCATTTTATGGCCTATTTCAATGAGTCAATGCCGCTGTTGCTATGGAATAAGTCCCCTTCATGGCAAATACGTCCCAACTTATTCAGACCAAGACATCAAAATCTGGGACTCCACTGCTTTTCAATTGTACGTCTTGTACATCTTGAATGTTTTCCCTCCAATTTGAAATGGACTAATCAAAATGCTCGATTTCCACTATTGCCTTTTATGGCTTCTCTCTGATAGATTTAAGTGAATCACTGTCATGCAGTGATTCACTTACTGTTCAAACGTCGCAGGGGTCGTTTAATAAGCATGTTGCTGTTAAGTAATTGTTAAAGATGTGGGAGTAGACTAAATATGTTATATACTCTGTTCACAGTTAACTTTAAAGTAAAATGGCCATACCATCTTGGAAATTGTTGCATTATTTGATGTAGCAATCTATGATTGAGAAGCCACGTCATTTGTAGTATGTACTCTCCAAAGTTGTGGAGGAAATTCGACACCCATCAATCAATAGGATATACAACAATTTCCAAGAAGATGACATGGCCATTTTACTTTGAAGTTAGCTGTGAACAGAGTACACATTGTGACATTTCCTTACCTGCAACCATAAGTGTCAGGGGTTGAGGCCCACTTGGCGCCAACCAGTCCTGGTGTTGGCTTGGCTGGATTGTTCCAAGAACTTCACTGCAAGGCACTGGAACAAAGAACAGGAACTTGGACGAGAGGACTTTGAGGCAGAGACAAGGTGTTGGGATACTACAGTGGCTTGCACCTCAAGATGACGCCAATTCCCAATTGGCTGTTGCCTTTTTGCAATGCTTACTTCACAGTAACCCTCCCCAAAGAAAGTAGTTCCTTTGTTTTTGACTGGATTTACTTGAAAATAAACATTAAATTATCTCCAGTACTCTTACATTTGATTGTGTACATGTATTGTAAAACTTCGCAAGAAAGTATAGCTCAAACAAACACGTATTTATAAAATTCTTCTGAGAAGCAATAGCAACGGGCAAAAATCGTGATAAAGGCGCTTTTGCCATGGAGTTGTGCAAAACGATTTTATCCTTCCGCGTCTGTGAAAATGCATTTTTGGTGACGTCATTGGCGTCATCTTGAGCTGCAAGCCACTGTACTGTCCGAGTTAAAACAACAGATGGTTTATGGGGTGAAAGTGAAAGAGTCGAACACGCAATTGCGGATGGTAATTTTGGTGTGTATGGGACGTGTCTCGTTAGGGGTTTTGATGCGCGTCAGAACCGCCCCCACACGCACCATCAACCATTGCATTTGGGGGAGGGGTTAGTTTGCTTTCACCTGTAATTACGCCAGTTGCCGCTTCGGGGCGCGTCGCTGTTTGTTCAGGTAATCGTTGCCAGTAATTTGCCCGTCCAACTTCAACGTCCACTAACATGACGATCACGTGTTGCCATGCCGAGGTCAGCAAACTGCCCCAAACCACAAAACTTATCCATACTATATACTGTAATTAAAAGGCTCAAACGAAATACTGTATGCACAAAAAACAAGAAATTCCTACGGTTAGCCATGCAGCTATTCGTTCAAATATGAATGATATGCCAATATGTCAATGTTTGTTTGTCTCATTTATGCGATAAGCACAAATGTAAACGTAATTACGAACGTTTGGCAGTTAGCCTCGAAATGTGCCCCGTGTTGCATTTTCGATAAACGAGGTAGTAATTCATAGTTTGGATTATTATTGAAGCAAATCACGAATAGAGAAAGTAACAACAAATGGAAACCGAGGTGTAACAGTTTCAATTTCCATCTATTAAACATCCTTACTGAACGCCCCCTCCAAGTTACGTCACACAAAAACACCGCAGAAAGACAAGTGTCCCTTTTCAGTAAGCACATCCCATTGCCAATATGGAGGCTGTAGTGAGGAAAATAATGCAATATGATTCCCTGAAAAAAGTTTTCTCACTAAGGGCGCCATTTTTTGGACGTTTTTAGTCAATGGCAGAACACTGAAAAGAGTCAATTGTATTTTCGGATTTAACTATTTTTCTGAAGTTGAATTTCCCATTTTTATTTTACAAGTTTTATTTTCAAATTTCCTTGTTCTTCCAAATAACAATCAAATGCAAACTGTTTTAATATCAATTATTCAAGTGTCAGTTTATTGCAATATGAAATGAGTAACTGGACATTTATATTTTAGCATGATGAAGCAAATTACAAATTTATCATTTTGAAATGTATCTGCAATTTGGATGTGAATTGTTTGAGCTATAAACTACTACAAAAATATCAAACCAAAACCCATCAACTAAATAACTAATAAATAATTTTTAAAGCTCACAAATTCCCTGATGGCTTTCCCAGATTTCCAGACTAGTAAGTTTCCATCACAGCAATTTATTTTTTAAAATGAATCATTCTATAAAAACCAACATTTTCCACCAATAGAACAGGGTTTTCCAGCATACAGGTCTTTAAAAACAAATCTTCATTCTGTCATTTGATCAAAAAACTTTCCACCATAGGCAGGTATAGTTTCACTGTCAAACAAATGCACACTTGAATGGTTTCATTTTTTAAGCTAAAAATGTCATGACTTTTCCCTGACTTTATGAATTGTACGTCACATTCCCTGATTTTCCAGACGAATGGCAACCATGACAACACATCCACAAAAAAACACCATCCAGCTATACCCAATTTGTAAATTCATTTTTGTATCATTCCTTTGATGATTATCCTGTATATCCAAATGTATATTTGACTTTTTCATTAGTTGCAGCAAATACGTATCTCCAAATAATAAGGCGAATAATATGTGGCATATGACTTATACAAAGGACTTTTCATTAATAAAACAAACTCCGGGAATTTTATTTAAAAAATACTTCTGTTTCAGAGGAGGGGAAAAAACCTCACAGAGCAAGACAATGAGAAAATGGCGGAAAATGAAAGTTTCAGTTTGGTGCATGGGGGAGCTTGTAAAAAAAATGTCGTATAATGAAACGGTTTGAAGATGAAGTGAGTTATAGGAATGAGGAAGGGAAGCAAATGCTCATCGATCCGTATCGACTCATTGAGGGGCACACATCCATCATAAAAATGCGATCACATACAAATAGGCCCATGCCCTTAATCCCATCCTGGTCCTTTTACACAAAAGCTTCGTTCGTGACTGGCTACAGAATAAAATCAACCTGGTTTTAGCCTCTACATCAGGCTCTTGATAAAAAATAACAATCCCCACTGTTCAGAGAAGTGGGAGGAGAAAAAAAAAAGAAATTGATAGTGACGTCAGATGCACCAGAATCATTCTAGTATACTAGGCCTACTTATTACATTTCAAATCGGATTTCTTCCACTTGGTGGTATCCAATTGAATTTAATTCACGTTGACAACTATTTTTCTTTGTTAACAATATTGCGATGAACATGATTAATGAACTGGGCAAATAGCAGGAAGTAAAGCATTATCAAATTCAGTTTCAAACGTCTCATATACTACCAATCATACAATCTGACATTCATTTAAAAGTTTCCAAAAGTTTTAGGATTTAATCAATTCAATAAAAAAATCTGGATTCGGATTTTTAGATAGGGTTTACGTAACATGTGGTCATTTAATACAAACTATGACATATTGTTCTGACATGTTTATACATACTATTAATTTAAAAACCAATTTAAAATTTAAAACCCATTTAAATTTAATATTTAATATCAATTTCCCAGAGTTTTTCATTTTCCAGTTTACTCTGTGGGGTATGAACCCTTCCTGAAGAACAGCTGCAGCCTTTATATGCAGAAGGAACAAAGGAACAAATGTTATGTTATTGTGCCCACCATTGATTTGTATAAAACAGCCTGCACATGTGATGTTTAAACGTGTTCAAAAAAGCTATTCACTATAATAGATAATACTAACTTCAATTCATGGCAGATATTTCACACAAGTTGATACAGTAGAACCTGTCTATGACGGAATCCCAAGGGACCAGAAAACATTATCCACCATAGACAAATTTTTCAAGTATAGCCTACTTTCTATTTTGTTTATGTAAAGAATGCTGTCAGTATAACTCAAAATGTAGCCAGATTTTCCACCATTAAAAGTTTAAACCATTGAAAGTTTCCACCATTGCACCATTTTAACAGTTTATAAACTTGACAATGTCCACCACTGCAGCTACCACCATTGCACCATGCATTGACAATTTCCACCACTAACAGTTTTCACAATTGAGTTCCCACCACTAAGTTTCCACTATTGACAGTTTCCACCATTGAGTATCACTACTGCACCATGCATTGACAGTTTCAATGTAATTAGTAGAGACACTTGTCTGCTCTTGATTGACCAGTACTGTGCATTTCTCAACGGGGCAAAATGGAAAAGTTGACTGCATATCAAAGCAAAAAAAAAAGGAGGTCGTTCACGAATGAAAAGAAGGGGTTTTATAGGGTCAGTTGTATATTTGCGGGGATGTTTACGTTTGTGAAATAAGGTCTGAAAGTGAGCTCATCCAGGCGTTGAATGCGCTTCAAATTGGAGGCAAGCTATGAACGCAATGAATCGCTTTCCACATCAACTCCAAGTCTAATAAAACGCCAGAGTAATTTCTCGTGACTCTAATCTTAGCATCTGGCCCGAATGGGGTTAGGGGTGGTCCGTTGGGAATTTAGTCCAAACTCACACAGCATTGTATTGTGCGTGGAGATAGAGAGAGGAAAAGTTATTCGCCTCCCACAGAGTTGGCCTCTCCAGACGTAAATAAGTAGCGAAACAACTACTTCCTTCTTTATATCCCCCACAACATCGTATTTATACGACGATATTTCCGAGCCCAGTTACACGAAACGAATTTCAGATTGAGTCCCCCGCAACAGCCTGTCCCATAAGTCCGACACCGCATAAAAGAGCAGTAAAGAAACGACGGCCGCCATCTTGCCTCCCTATCACATCCACTACTTCTACTATCAACCGACAATTTCAAGACTTTTATATACGTCTTAATGCTCCATTATCAACAACCCCACAATGCAACAGTTATATACAGGCAACTCTTTGGCCTTGATGAAGTCCAGAAGTTGGAACATCGGTTCTTAATCTTCGCAGCATCCGGTTGTCATGGTTACTATACATTTGCTATTTTTCATCAATGTGTATCTTATGCATAAATGACACTGCGACATTGCAAAGGGAAACTTTCATATGCTAACTATATTTCCCTCTGGTATAAAAGCAATTTGTGACAAAATTATGTTTCGAAACTTTTTTTGATATCTTTATTTCATGCATGGGGCAAGATGACCAGATCTTCGTTTTTCCAAATGCTGTTTTGCAAAGTTTTAATATGAGGATATGGTCAATGATCTGGACAATATTCAAAATTCCCAGTGCATTACACTAGAATTAGTTTTTCATGGAACAGTTTCCAAGATAATCATGTTTTGAAGACTATTGATGGCTTGTTGACGTCACAAAATTAAAGAAGGCGTCTGCTAACATTTTGTACCATATTGTGACGTCAGCAAACTAGCAAACATCTAAACCAGAGTGCTAATAATTTTTAATATATTAATATCCACACAAGATTTCGTTTTAAAACTTTGTTCGACGATTTTGCTTCATGTAACCTAAGTTTCAGAGATCTTTACAACCCGTGTCACTTCACCTTTAAGTTAGAAATTTAGTATATAATCATTTTAGGGGAAATTGTTAAGCAAATAAATTCTTTCACCTGCACGGTAGTCATTATTACCCTCATATACCTGTCATAAGCTTCCATGTTAACGACAATACAGAAGATTTTCCAATTAAATTTAGTACACAAGATGAAAACCTATAAAAATATCCAGCAACAAACACGCCATTTACGCTTCAAGATACAATTTGCGAATGTGCAATATAATTTATTTTTATAGCAACTTACATAATAGTTAGGTCAAAACGGTCTGCTTTCAAAATTAATGTTGCAAGCACGTTGCAAAGATTTTTAATTTATGGACTGGCTTTCGGATTAAACAATTAGAGCTCGCTGTTCGTATAATTAAGCCTACAAAACCATAATTTTTCCCAATTTGCTTCGTCTTTCGGCTGCACACAGCTCAAACTCATTTGCCAAAATGTTGTATTGCCTTATTGCTGAACAATGAGTTGTTAATATAGTTTATTTGTAACTATTACTAGAAAAGCAGTCGGAAACTGTTGCATACTGTAAATAGAAACTGTCCAGTTAAAAAAGAAATAAAACAATTTATCCGGTTGGAAATTTAAAAAGTTTGAATATATCCTTTATATGTTGGTTGTATAGTACAAGTGTTTGAATAAAGAAATGGGGGAAAGTGAGTGAGCCATGAAAAGGGGTGTATGTTCCGGTTGTCGTTTATGACACGTCTGCCCAAAGTGGAAATAAAAGTCACTTTCACATTTGGTACAGACATCACACAATCACAAAGAAAGTAGTTCCTACTATATGGTCCAGTTTAACTTAGCCCATATCCAAACCCCAAATCGATTCAGGTTTTATATGGTTATCACCTAATTCCCTCAATCCCACAGACAAATCACATAAATTGGCAAGATTGTGATTCTAAATACACCTAAGGCCAAACAAAAAAAATTGTTTGGTTACAGTAACATGAGCAAAAAAAATAGGGTCGGTAGGTCGGGACGATTTTTTTTTATAATTATTTTTAATACTGCCACTCAAATGGAAATAGTATTCAAGAAGGCCGTAGTTATTCCCATGTGATGTAAAACGTTATTAAAAGATGCCTTCTCACTGTATTTAGGCATTTAAAAGTTAAACAAACGACGGAAGTTGAAGTCGACATTTTGAAATCGCGGTTTTTAAAAAAAAGTTAGTCAAACTTGTTAAAAAATACAAAAATAACTTAGGGTCGGGGCGAAAAAATAGGGTCGGTCGGGTTACTGTAACCAAACTATTTTTTTTGTTTGGCCTAAGCTTAATGAACTTCAATTTAAAAAAAAACAGTATATTTCCAGGATTATCAAGGGTATTTACTCAATTTTTCCATTTTCCAAGACACATGAATAAAGTATTTTGTCTAGGTCCATTCAAAATTAAAATCGAGTTTTAATAAATTATAATAATCTGATTTTTATAAACATGAGTTTGTCAGAAAAATGGATGCAGCGGTGAGTGTCTTGCACAGGAAAACACTATGTCCACCTGGTTTTGACAGTACATTTCCCCCCTATTTAAGCTGCCATTCCCAGCATGCACCTGCGTGTAATCTCATCCCCAAAAGCTAAATTCGTGGCAACTTGTGGTAATACAAAACAAAGAATAATATAAGAGAAATTAGACAAATGAAATTTGCACTGTAATTAAATCATCCACTTGTGTGGTGATAGCACACTTATGTTTAGCCTCCAGTCTCCAAACAATAGCAGTCTATTTAATAAAGAAATATATATAATGATGTCAAAAACAGAGGAAATTGCGATCAACCAATCATGTATGTAGTAAAATGTCTGGAATTAATAATACCTGTACAAGTCAAATTCAATATTAATATTTAAAAATCAAATCATAACTGGTCCACATATAAATGTAGCCCATACTTCAATCAGGAGATGGTTAAATTTGCCACACAATATAAACAGTATAGTTGTAATATTTATCAGATAAATAAAATAATGTTAGGGGCAGATGTTCCTTCCTACCTCATTAATGATCGCTGGATTGCTCTTCCAGCAGCACAGTTAATGGGAATTTCAGTCCTTTTCACAGTATAGCACTCAATAGTTCTTGAACAAGTGGATTCAATCCAATAAACTAACGAAAACCATGTTTCAAACTGTCTTTTCTTTGTTGTAAAGCTGCTGAACTGGCCACCGTCGATCCACAAATGAAACTGACTTCCTCTAATCAATTTCAATAAGTGTCGCAATCAATTGCAAGTTCGACCCTCAAAACGCATTTCAAGCCAAATATGCAAATCAGTTCCGGTCCAAAGTTCTCATTTGTCTCCTCAAAATGGCGCTATTAATAGTTTCTTACAGGGGACGGCCAAAAATTAAATAAATCGAAATAATTCAATAATCGTCAGCTAAAATCATTATTTTAATAATTTTTGGATTATAATATGGCCATAAATATATTACCACATTTTCGTAATCTGATCTGCAGTTTATAATAATTATGTGGATTGCATCTGGATTTTGTTTAGTTTATTAAAACTTATTATATTATAATTTGAATTTTATAATCATGATTTTGTCTGAAGTTTTACTGCAATTCAGCTAATGATATATTTTGCCGAAAAACTAATAATTGCTAATTGGAATTAGTTAATATTAAATTATATATAATTTGTGCAAAATATGGTGCTGAGATTTTTATATTGTATCAATTTCATTGATGAAAATTACACTTGTATTATATTATTGGGTACAAAATTGTAACGGATTTTTCCCCAAAAATCTTAAATGTTATTATAGCTAACAAAGCACTTTAATTACGAAATAAAATGGCTAATTAAACTATGGTATATCCCCCCCCCCCCAAAAAAAAAAAAATATTATGCAATGGCGGTGATAGCACACTTAAGTTTAGCCTCCATGCAGTCTCCAAACAATAGCAGTCTATTTAATAAAGAAATATATAATGTAGTTAAAAACGGAGGAAATTGCGATTAACCAATAACTAATCATGTATAGCCTATAGTAAATGCATGGACATTTAAAAATGAAATCATAAATGGTCTACAGTATACATGTGCTACATATAAATTTAACCCATACTTCAAGAGATAGTAAAGTTTGTCACACAAAATAAACAGTAGTTGCAATATTCAACAGATTAGGAAAAAATGTGCGGGCATTTGTTCAACTCTTTCATACCTCATTAATGATCGCTGGATTGCTCTTCCAGCAGCACAGTTAATGGGAATTTCAGTCCTTTTCACAGTATTGCACTCAATAGTTCTTGAACAAGTGGATTCAATCCAAAAAATTAACGAAAACATTGTTTCAAACTGTCTTTTCTTTGTCGTAAAGCTGCTGAACTAGTCACCGTCGAACCACAAATGAAACTGACTTCCTCTAATCAATTTCAATAAGTGTCGCAATCAATTGCAAGTTCGACTCTCAAAACGCATTTTAAGCCAAATATGCAAATCAGTTCCAGTCCAAAGTTCTCCTTTGTCTCCTCAAAGTGCCACTATTAATAGTTTCTTACAGGGGACGTTCAAAAATAAATTGAAATAATTCAATCGTCAGCCAAAATCATTATTTTAATAATATTGTGATTATAATATTAAAATAATATTACCAGATTTTCGTAATCTGATCTGCAAAACCAGTTTATAATAATTATGTGGATTGCATCTGTATTTTGTTTAGTTCATTAAAACTTATAATTTGAATTTTATAATTATGATTTTGTCTGAAGTTTTACTACAATTCAGCTAATGATATTTTGCCTACAAACTAATAATTTCTAATTGGAATTTGTTAATATAGAATTATATACATATAATTTTTTACAAAATAAGCTGTTGAAATTTTTATAGTAACAATTTTATTAATGACAATTACTCTTGATGGCGAATGTATTATATTATTGGGTACAAAATTGTAACGGATTTTTTTCCAAAAATCTTAAATGTTATTACAGCTAACAAAGCACTTTAATTACGAAGTAAAATGGTATGTCCCCCCAATAATTAATATGTAATGGTGGTGATAGCACACTTAAGTTTACCCTCCAGTCTCCAAACAATAGCAGTCTATTTATTAAAGAAATATTTAATGTAGTTAAAAACGGAGGAAATTGCGATTAACCAATTAATAACTAATCATGTACTATATATATATAGTAAATGCATGAATGAAATCATAAATGGTCCACAGTATACATGTGCTAAATTTAACCCATACTTCAAGAGATAGTAAAGTTTGTCACACAATATAAACAGTAGTTGCAATATTCAACAGATTAGGAAAAAATGTGCGGGCATTTGTTCAACCCTTTCATACCTCATTAATGAACGTTGGTTTGCTCTTCCAGCAGCACAGTTAATGGGAATTTCAGTCCTTTTCACAGTATTGCACTCAATAGTTCTTGAACAAGTGGATTCAATCCAAAAAATTAACGAAAACCATGTTTCGAACTGTCTTTTCTTTGTTGTAAAGCTGCTGAACTGGCCAACGTCGAACGACGAATGAAACTGATTTCTTCTAATCAATTTCAGTCAGTGTCGCAATCAATTGCAATTGGACCCTCAAAACGCATTTCAAGCCAAATATGCAAATCAGTTCCAGTCCAAAGGTCTCATTTGTCTCCTCAAAATGCCACTATTAATAATTTCTTACAGGGGACGTTCAAAAATTAAATAAATCGAAACCAATGTCTGCATTCAATAATCTTCATCCAAAATCATTATTTTAATAATATTTTGATTATAATATTAAAATATTTTCGTAATCTGATCTGCAAAACCAGTTTATAATTATGCTGTGAATTGAAGTCGTATATTTAGTTTAGTTTTAAGTTCATTCAAAGTAACTTGATCCCATATTTTAATAAATTATAATCTAAATTTTATAATCATGAATTTGGGTAAAGTTTTACTGCAATTCAGCTATAATGACATTTTGTCCTCCTCCAAACTAATAATTGCTAATTGGAATTAGTTAATATTATATTATATATAATTTGTGCAAAATATGCAGCTGAAATTTTATATAGTAACAATTTAATTGATGAAAATTACACTTGATGGTTACTTGTATTATTTTATTGGGTACAACAATTGTAACAGGGATTCTTTCCAAAAATCTGTATTGTTATTACAGGTATAACAAAATTACGAAGTAAAATGGCTAATTAAGCTATAGTATATCCTCCAACAAATTAATTTGTAATGGACATAGAAATTCAATAAAAGAGCTAATGTTATCAGTATGTAGATCAAAACTACAATAAAACCTATCTATGATGGAATATGTCTATGGTGGAATATTTGAATATTTTTACCAATAACAACAAGCTTAAAATCCTTTCTATCTGGTTAAACCTGGCTAAGGTGGAAATGTTGAATATTCTATGACCTATAACAGCATTTTATAACCCTCTCTATGCTGAAAAATACATCTATTTGGTGGATAATGTAAATATTTTGTAACCAATTACAGCATGCTTAAAACATTGTTTATGCTGGAAAAACCTGTCCACGGTGGATGGAAAATGCAAATATGTTTTTGTAAAATAACAGCACAATACATGTCTAAAAATCTCTATTGTAGAAAACCTGCCTAGGGTGGAAAATGTGAATATTTTTGACCTTTTCTATGCTGGTTAAACCCATGGTGGAAAATATTTTGACCAAATCAACATTTTCTATACTGGAAAAACCTTTCTATAGCAGGAAAGTTTTCGGTCCCTTGCGAAACCATCACAGACAGGTTACACTATATCTAGTTCTCTTTTGATTCGTCATTCAAAAAATTGGATCTATGTACTAGTAGAAAGGCAATCGATCGGAATGTGCGTAATAAAAATACGAGCTGCCCCTTGAAGTTGGGCTTTTATTGGTGGAGACGGGCATTGCAGTGATGCCTGCTGCTGCTCAGTGTGGTTTGATCGTTTGAGTCGTTCAGTCACCAATCTGTCGTATAGCAACTGAGGTAATCACCGTTTTAGTCGAGCCATGGGACTTTAGGGGCACACATGGACCCCTATATAGTCGATTGGATACGAGCAGCAGGGACATGTAATCAATTTATTACACTCACTCTTCCAATATCAATGCTGTTTGAACAAAGTTGCCAGCCAGCCTAGGTTCAATCCAAAAATCCTCACAACTTGCAATCAAATCCAGCAATCTGCTAATCTATATCAGGTTTTATTTAATAATACCCCATCTGCCACATGCAAATGTTCAACCATTATACATATAGTAGCTCCATTGTGCTAAGACCTGTCCAACCTGATGAAATATTCATTCTCCATTCATGCTTCCTTTCTCCAATTATTACTATTGTTTTCTCAAACCCCTTGTTCCATGCAGTGTGTGTGTGTGTGTGTGACAGTTTACCATTGCGAATTTAATTTCTGCATACAGAATTAACCAAGTCTAGTCACCGATTTCCCATTTTTAAATTATCTGACAATGTCCATCTTTTCGCAGACATCCAAATTGCTCATTAAAAAAATACTGTTATTATACTAATCTAACCGAGCTCTACAACTTTCAAATTGGAACTAGTTGCCTAAATCGAGCCGTTTGGGAGATAAAAATTGAATAACACCGAAAATAGTATTAACAATGTCGTAAAAATATTTCAAATACAAGCTTTCCATGAATCACTTGCCACATTTACGACATATGTAAGAGGATATGATATTATAGTATAAGAGGAGTGGCAAATGATGCAGAATTATCACTTTATCACCTGGGAGGTAAGAGAGAGAAACATCTTCTCAGACTTTTTACAATCGTGTGAAACGCACCCATTTGGCGCACATGTGCTAAAAAACTTTAACACTTCCTAAAAGCGTTTATTTAATATGTAGGGCCCATACATATGCATACAAAGTGCACAAGACATTAAAAAATAGTGGGCCATCTCCATAAATTTCCAGGTGAGAGAGGCAAAAATGCATGCAGGTTTTCTTCCATTTTAGCTCACAGCACATGTTACATGTTATATGTATGTGTTTAGTGTGTAATTTTAAGTCATTCAAAATAACGGCCTGCTATTTTAGCAATGTGTCCTTTACGAAAACAAAAGAAAATTTACAAGCACGAAAACAACCAACTTATAAAATAATATAGAAAAAAAAATGAAACCTGGAAAGTATTTTATGAAATAAAAATGCGACTGCATGAACCTATAATTTATATACTGCAAGCAATAATAAAGATATTTTCCAAGATTAGCATTTAGAAATGCTAGAGCTTCTTTCGGGTTTTTTAAAAGTGGAATATAAACACAGGTCTGGAAGCGAAAAATAAATGCAGTTTCAAAAACTAAAGAAGGTTTATTGCTATTTTAGAATCGTAAAATAAACAGAGTTTTTACACGCAAAGGCGGAATATAACTTTCTAAAAAGTAAAGAATAAATACAAAACACATCCCATAACAGAAATAATTTTTACGTATTATAAAAATTATGAGGGTAAATTACATCTTGAAAACTGATTGATCTCCAGATAGGTTTCAATAATGATAACATGTTGCTTTAATAAAGTTGTTTGGCAACACAAGTTTTAATATTGATAAAAAAGTTTTAATACTGATAAAAAGTTTTAATATTGATAAGAAGTTAATTAATATTGATAACAACATTTTCATTTAGCTAGTAAACTCAAGGTACTATTAAACTTATTTGGAAATAAAAACTAAACAAACAGCTATTTTAATTTTTTAACAACTGAACACATGGACAGCAAACTGATGCTTATAAAAAAGTTATTAAAAGTTATTACAGAAAAACACGTTTTGAAAAGCAGTTATAAAGACCAGGTCCTTTAGAACTTTATAAACGAAATTAACGACGTTTGCTTAGAACATTAAATGGGAAAATATGTAAGCTGCAAGAAAATAAAAACTTGCGCATATAAAACACGCTTCACTGAAAGCAGCTGAAAAATGTAAAGTTTCATGACAATTTCCACGATTTGCCTAGCTCAAAATCCATGTTTACATCTTCTCCCAGAAGGGAAGTGAAATAATAAAGCTATTTAAGAGGCACGGCCCATTTAGATTCGGTGCAACATGAAATACGACATGGTAATTAGAATGTAATCAAAGTGCCATGTTGACTCGCACTTATTGCCTACATTAATGAATGCAAGGGTTGTGTTTTAATTGCCTCTATACAGTCATTACAGCAACTTGCTGCCCTTATTCTGGGGGCACAATGTGGCAAAACAAAATGGAGGAATCGAGCAGTTTGTATAGTTCCTTATAGCAGGTCAAAGTTGTTGGCGCAACAACGTTTCAACTACACACGTAATTATTTGGTTGGCCCGTGGTGGTGGCCCAACCCACAAAACCCCTTGCCAAAAATCCCAAAAAGGTGTGGTGTGCAAGTGCTACTGTCCAATTAATTAGGGGCAGCAACAGCGTGTCTAATAAATGACCGAACGCACCGCACAGTAAACCGACCAACAATGCAAAAAGAAAGACAACAAGAAAACCCCCTCAAGGTCCAAACAACAATGTGACGACCCCACCCACTCCATGTCAACAAAAAAACACGCAGAAAATTGCTACTGTGCAACTAGTACACATGATGCAACCACAACTTTATCCTCTATATCAGCTCTCCAATTTAAAACAGATTTAGTTACTGTTAATTTCAGTCAAAACTAATACTCGTATTATAAATAACCACATATCAATTCATACATGTATCCAATATCAACTGCATTAGTACAGTGAACCTCGCTTATAATCAATCACCTCTGATACAGGGTGTCTACTAAACTTTCCAAAATTCAAGTATATTTATGCACAAACAAAAAGTGAAATTTAATTACCTACATAACAAACCACATTAATCCCTTAAAAACTGATGAATAAGTGGAATGAACCAGAGAATTTCAAGTCTCATGCTTAATTGGTATTTTGTTCAAAGCAAATTAAAGTAGGAACACAGAAATGAATAAACGAAATTACCTGTAAGTAAAGTGTCAAAAATTAGACATTTTCCAGGATTAAGAAAAAATTCCAGTATAATTCCAGGATATTATGCTGTTACAGGGGAATCCCTTTGCAACAGCAAAGAGACTTTAGTTCCACCCTGTATATGCCACTAAAAATGTTCCCTTAGGATAGGTAATCTGTTATCTATTTCTAGCACTGTTTTTAGGGCAGTTTTTAACTAAGAACGAAAAAGACATACTCCAAAAAGATTTAACTGTGGTAAGATAAACTTTCAATTATTGCAACTGAATTGGGGGAGGGACTTAAAAGTACGACTGCCATGTTGTAGATAAGAAAGTGACGCCCACTTGGACACCCACTAACATGACTACGGTTGTATTTACATCTTGTAATAAGTATAGTAATAAGGTTCAAGACAAGTAGGCGTGGCCACATCACCACGCCCCTTTTTCAAACTATCTCAACGCAACTGTAGGGTTGATTAGCAATGCAGTACAATTTGTTATGTGAACATGCAAAATTCATGTTAGAAAAACCTAATTTGCTCCAAGACTACCATCAACATATACTAAATTATTTGCCATGCAAACAATCTTCTCACAACTTGATAAAACATTACAATAGAAGTGCCAAAACATAAAATACATAATGTAAACAAGCCCCACCGTACAACAAAGAAAAACCACAAAATCTCTAAAGAAATTAATAAAATAAGTTATTTGCCTCTAAAGTTAGCCAGATAGAAGGTTGGATAACATGGGCGAACCTGCTAACTTAATTACCCCATCGAAATTTTGTTGCAACACTTGCTTTGTTTTTCCTCGTAAGTCAAGTAAGTTTAAGGTACAGCATCGGGACGCCAGTTTGGATTGTGGGCGGGGTCTAACTGCGAAAGTTGGTTTCGTTAGTTAATCGTCTGTAAATATACTAAGCGTGCAAAATGCGCGGAATAAATTGTATTAGATAAATGGAAGTCCTTACTTGTTTTTACATATTTTTCCCACGATATTTGGTCGACAATGTTAGTTCACCTTTAAAATTATAGAGCTACAAGTGACCTAACTCAGAACTACAATGAGGGAATCCAACTTCCAACCAATCGATTCCACGTCTCAGAGTCTAATTACCCACAATTTCCCAAATGACTTCATGACATTTTCCATTTTGTTGTGTAAACAGTCTTGCAAACAACCCGTGTACACTGTTAAATGAAACTAAAAATGTTTCTCACTTACGACGCCAGATGTCGTGCAGGGGGAAAAAAATAGTATAACGTGTTGAGCTGCTAAGCCCAGGTGGATTATATGAGGGCGACATCACTGATTTTTATTTCGCCATATTTCATAAATTGTCGCTGTTTTATTTGCAAACATTTGGCAGTCAGGATCACCCTTAACCCGCAGCGCCATCTGGTACCAGATGTTAAAATCAATTTTTATTTACTATATTATTACTTACTACCCTGCTGTTCGATAGCAGCAATATACAAGCTGAACTTTATAAACCCTAATATACTGCTACTACAGTGAATACCATTTACAGTCGACTCTAGGAGGAGATATCACCTATATTGGTTGATTGTAACCAATGTTTCTTGAAAGCTAGCGAATTTCTGCTACAAGAAACTTTGCATACAAGTTGACTGTATCAGAATCCATAAATAAATTCGCACATATTCCTTTATTTATTGAATCCATTGAAAACTTTAGCAACTGCCAATTCTGTTTAAAAGTTTTGGATTATTTTTAAACCAGTTTCTATGTTAAAGTATAGTTTCCTGTAGCCACAAAGATTATGGGGAGGGCCACATTAAATGCATTGTTGACTATATCAGGTGCTGAAACCAAATACGTCTGACCAAAATATGTTTCCTGTATCAGAAGTTTCCTACAACTGATTAATTTAACACACAATGTCCTATCTCCAGTGGGACATGCAGCCAATCATGGTGACTGTATCCAGATGGTGACACTAACCGAGGTGACACTAAGCGGTTTCGACTGCATAAGTACAATCTGCAACAGCTACGGGAGCAACAACCGCTACCGCTCCTAATTAATTAGCAGAGGATATCTGAAATGCATATTAGCTGACAATGTGCCAAGGGCCGAAAATCAGTAATTCTCACTGGTCCAGATTTACAGATAGTAGGAATAATAACATGGGGTCTGTCTGGGTTATAACGATGGCAATAGAGATAGAACTATACAAATAATTACATATACCAATGAGATATTGACGAATGGGCACAAAGCAATAGACGAGCATTATGCTCTTCTTTTCCATCCTTTCTTTGCTCCTTTTCTGAGAAACGACACAGATTTATTGCCACTTCATTTGTGTGTATGTGCACATTCAGTGTTGCCAAGCAAACCGATTAATTGTACGCATTACTCCCAACCAATGCTCCCACAATGCTAATATTTTTAAACAACCAAAAAAAGGACGAATTATCTCTGGCAATGAGAAAAAATGGCCCTAATAATTCAACAATTCCTCAATTAATCCTGAAATGCTTTCGGAGGATAAAGCCAAATCACAATGCTAATAAATAAGAGTAGGATACAATGCTAAAGTTACTTATAAATTTAAAAATACACGTGTTATTTGCGAGCTCGAAGTTGTTTACTTGCTATATACTGAAACCGCTCTCAAAGTTGCACCATATGAAAGGGTTTGGTGAGAGTGGGAAGTCGAAATAATTAGAGTTATGTGACCAATGAAGGAGAAGATATGCTGCTTTGGATGCGGCTAACTGGACCACAAATGCCCGATTGGTCAAAGGACTCGTAATTATCTCATCTACCCCCTTTCACTCCCATATCATAGTGCAACTTTGACTGCGGTTTCAGTATAGGTACTATTTCATTTCAAATATGTGTATCAGTATAAAATGGCTACAATTTGCAATAAATAAGTAAAAATAAGAAGGAAAAAATAATTCCACTAAAACTACTTTAAACTTCTTAGCTTTTAACTAAGTCTCTTTACGTTTGTCAAGTGGTGTTTGTTTCTAGGAACTTCTTCGAGATCCCTTTTAACAAACTTCCACACATCCTTAAAGAGAGCTGAAATTTGGTATACAGAGTAGTTTTGCGGTGCATTTTAATGTATCAACATTTTTGGGTTGTTATTAGGCCAGATTTGCAAGTATTTCACTCGCAAAAACGAAGCGGGGGTAGCTTCACGGGTTGTTTTCACGGCACAGCCCACACCAAAATTCCGTTGATTGTGCCAATAAATATTCTACCTTTATAATCCGGTACGATTTTTAAAATAACATTTACGCTTGTTTATAATTAGAGGGACTCTTATTCACAAATAGCTTACACTACAAAATTACCAGTGAAGAAGTAAATTATTACATGCATTTCCAGGAAATTAGTTGAGAAATTTCAATGCTATAATTACAGTTATAATTCAGCGACATTAGTTAGGTCCATGAAGTCAAGAAGGAATTTTAATTGCTTTCGTATATCGTTTGTTATTTTTTATTTTCACTTTGGGCCATTTAATTACGTGGAATTGCTTTTATTATACGGTCCACTCACTCGATACATCATTCATTGTTCAGTAATTGCTGCAGTATACAACACACTTCTGGAGAAGTTAGGATTTCGATTCACTTCAATGAATAAGGTGAATTGAAATGGGAAGCGATGCAACGAGGTTTCACTTTAATTTCATCTAACAGTATTTCAAAACGATTCAGAGTCAGTAGTATATATAGTTGATATTTTAGAAGATCAATGTCGTCCATCTGCGCTAGCCTCATTTTTCATCCAGTTTATTGGGCAGTCGATCTATCATCGATCTCTTTATTCATTTCAGATAGTATATATATATGAAACTGGCTGCTGGCTACTACTACTATACAAAAGTGATTTTTTTATTTCGTTTGAAATGAAAGCGATGGACCCATCATTAGTAATCTGGAAACGACAATTAGGACCGTTGACAAATGAACGCTTCGCCCACATTTTGTCACTGTCACTTCATATACTACTTCCATACAAATACTACTACAAAAAAAAACCCTTTGCAAAAATGCAGGAAGTGCCGACCGACCCTGTCAGGAAAACAAAAATGCAGTTTCAGACATTCATCTATGTCCAAACCACACTAGCATGAACACTGCATGTCCACCCCAAAGGGGTAATATGATAAAAACACCTTGTGAAAACATAAGCAAGTTTGCAGCCAATCAACATAAATATTACAGAGTTTCTATACTGAACTTAATTTCAAAATTCCCGTATTATTTCCATGCACAATTATCAAGGTAGTTTAATAAATTTTACAAGGACAAATAATTATCTTGACCGATACCGATTAATGTTGCTGTGCTTGAATAATACAACAACTGATATGTTATGTAACAGAACACAATTTAATTTATGAATTCTGCAACTGATGAACATGTGCAGTTTTTAATGTTTTTCAAAATTAAAAATAATGTGCAACAAGATATTAAATTTTCCAAGATTTGAGAAAGAATTCCAGTGTATTTCCAGGATTATCAAGGATATTTACTTATCCCCCACCCCAAGATTAAATACATAAATAACTTGACTGTTACTGAGTTATTAATGTTGCTGTGCTTGAATAATACGAACATCAACTGATGAATGTGCAGTCATAAATGTTCTCCAAAATTTAAAATGTCCAGCAAAATATTACATTTTATAGGATCTAAAAAATAGTATTCCAGTATATTTCGAGGATTTCAAGGGTAAAATGAAAACCCAGTATGGGTTGAAGACTTCATTGTCTGCATAGCTTGTTGGATAGACAATGGCTGCATTCAATCTGCAGCCAAAATCGTGATTTTAAGAATTTTTGGATTATGGTCTTATAATATGACCTACCAAACAGTTTATAGTCAATCATGTGTATATATGTTGGATTTTGATCTAATCAGTGTTGCAGAGAATCTAGTATATTTTGTTAAAAATCTAACAAACCTCATTGTCAAATTATAATCTATCCGTCTTTTGCTGCAGATTGAATCCAGGCATTCGATATAAAAGTGATGGTAGTTATACTATATCAATAATATTAAATATAATACATATAAGATGTTGGAAATCTGAACCGAAAATAAAGATATAATTTGCGAGATAATTTAAGTATATTTTCGGATAACTCAATGGCATTGCTGACATGAGTAATACACGATCCCCGACTATAGACCTACACATTATTGATCTGGTTTTTTGATGCCGTGAAATTAAAAGACCACCTTCAAGGATTAAACATCAAAATGAAAACGATATTGGGTTTTCGGAGATAAAAGCCCCAAAGGGATAATATCGGGGTTGGTTTTAACAACTTCCACTTCATTGCATTTATTTTTCTGATCGCATGCCTCATACAAAAACATCAAAAATTTATGAACTGGAAACAATGTGGCACATAAAGAAAAGCTAACTTTATAGCGCAATTGCACTGATTACAAATTACAATGAATTGCCATAAAACTCTGATTTCCGAGTGTGTACATGCCATTATATTACTGCAGCTGCAATATTGACAGAAATTCAAACTCAATAATAAAAAACATATAAAGTTTTGTTCATTGCGTTAAGATTTCCACATATCCGCCATTACACCAGTCAGGGAAAGTGATTACCTAATTCCTTATGTTAGGTTTGTTATAAGACTCCATTTTAAATTTTCTACTGAAACCTGTCTTTGGTGGAAAATGTGACAGATTTATTTGTGGAAAACATTGTCAATGGTTGAAAGTTTTTCTGGTCCCTTGAGATTCCACCATAGACAGGCTTCACATTACCAGCTAAAATGAAATAAAATTATACAGCAATTATTAATATTATACTCCAAAACAGGGAATTTAGACGTACAGTTGTATAATAGGTATTATTGATATTAACCGGGTTTTCTGGGTCTCGGATCATCGTGCATGCACAACTATATGGAAGGATTAGTAATTTTTTGTGTCAGGTTATATACATGGTAGTAGTAATTACAGATTTAGCAAGGTTGGGAAATTGCAATTTAACGTGGTGCACATAAACCGCATTCCGCATTTTATTGAACGACCTGCAGGCACCTTGTTGTCACATGAATCCATATCAAATTCCAACATAATGACAAGATAATCCATGAAAAATCACTCGTGTAATTTATTCACCGACATGGGGGTTGGTTGTAACAGTCGCAAACAGGCATAACCTTTGAAAATTACGATTAA
Organism: Glomeris marginata; assembly: GCA_034696005.1. NCBI lineage: Eukaryota > Metazoa > Arthropoda > Diplopoda > Glomerida > Glomeridae > Glomeris > Glomeris marginata. The sequence goes on along the minus strand of JAQFZQ010000459.1, from coordinate 6,419 downwards.
GCTTGGTTTTCCCAGAATGCTCATTCAAAATTTCCAGAGAATATTCTTAGCAGGTCAAACTAGTTTTATTACTGCAACCATATTTTTCTAAATAATTTCAATTTAAAACATACATTTCATATTAGTATATATTTATTCATATTAATTTCTCTTAATTTTCCTATACATCAGTGTTACCTCTTTATTCTTTATATTGTGGATTTGCAATGCTACACACACTTAAATGGGAAACAATGGTGTCAAAAAATATATGCATACACAGAGAATTAATGCACGTGACTTTTACATTGTAGTAAAAGAGGAATGCATGAGAGTTTTTATTGGGTTTAATACGAGCAATGTCGTTTAATACGAGACCAAGGAAGAAAATTGGCTAAGACCCACCACCAAATAACCGCAGACAATAAGATTGAAGATGGGAGTAAGGAATGGAAAAAAGAAAAGTTAAAACTAAAAGAAAGCATTGTAAAGGCATCTCAGTGAATTGGGAGATCTTTGTAGTTTTTTCTTCCAGGGTACCCCCACTCTCTATATATAAATTTGAGCTAGCCAATCGTGATGTTGTGTTTTTTTTGGAGGGGGGCGTAGAAGAAAAGAAAGTAAGAAAAGCACACCATCTAATCAAGCAGACTCATTTGTCTGACTTCTCTTTCTTACGAATAAACAGAGTACAGATAAGATAGATAGATATATATTATATATAAGCAGTGCGCATGCGCAGTTCTTTCACCTCTCATCAAAATGCATCAACAACGCTTTTCAGTTATGTCCAATCACGTTGGGGAATTTATAACAAATGATAAACACATTTGTCTTCTACGAAAGTAATCATTTTCGTTTTGAGTAAGCAAGCAAGCATCCTCTCTATACAACAGCAATTCAACAATTCATTCAGCAAACATGGTATACAGAACATGAGCAGAATATGCATGTGTAACGTTTATTGCACTCATGAATAATGCAGCAATATGTATTTGAGCCAACAAGTATATTACAAAATTCCATTTCCATAATAAATACCATATTGAGGCAATTTACTCGCAGCGATAGACAAATATTCATCACATCATGTATAAGCATATCTTGACATCAATATATGCATATTTACTTGCAGCATGTATACTACTACATGGTTCATACCATATTCCCTCAGCTTTCCCTCAGCTTTCCAGAGCATATTCCAGATGCAGATTAATTTTGGCAAAAATGCCATTTGAATTAATGAACATTGATAATTCTAACTTCATGTACAAACCACTATTTGACCATTTGGATCAATTCCTTTCATTTAAAAAAATGTTTTAAAAAAGTTAATATAAAACCCATTCAATTCGTATATTATATTATAGCGAAACCTGCCTAAGGTGGAATCTCAAATTTTAAGGGATTAGAAAAACTTTCCACCATAGACATAAGAGTCATATGCTATCAATGGACCAAAAATTATCAAATTTTGCACCATATGGACAGGTTTCTACCATAGACAATTTCCACTATTAGACAGGTTCTATTATGGACAGGTTTCACTGTATATTTTTTAGATGAATATCAATTTCCCAGAGTTTTTCAGGTTTTAGCAAATATTTTGGCAGATTCCATGAATTTTCCCTCGACTTTTTGCTGAAATCGGAATTCCCTGAGTTTTCCAGATTTTCCATGTTTCCCTGAGTGTGGTATGAACCTTGCTTAAAACTAATATACGAAATATTCATGCCTATTTTAAAACTAATCATCATTCATTAAATTTTCCAAGATGATGCTTATATATTCCATACTATCCAAATTAGCAAAAATCGGTAGAATCATAATTAAAACAAACTCTTGGGGTTTCTATTCAAAAAAGGAACATGCATAAGTATAACTTCCTCGAGTCAAACTGTGAGTTTTGCATTTTTGGCACATAAGAATTAACCTGCTGAGAACTAAAAGGCACAATTAAATTTGCGCCCTACAGCGACAGTCAGCAAGGCATTTTCAAATTTTCATTACCTATATACACATATGTACAACTTTCAAGATTTCCATATACACTTAACACGGACCATGGCATCAAAATCCAACCAAAACCAAAAGCAACAAAAAAAAGATGAACTCATCTTGCAGACGCGTTATGCAATGCAAATGTATGCTAATTAAGGTGAACCGTTCACCTCCTTATATTTTAACATCGTCTGCTGATGTTTAATTTAATTCTCCAAACTTATTTGCATTTTTGCCACCTCCACGTCTTGAGCAACAAAGGTAAATAGCCTTCAATAATACCAATATATGTGAATATCATTTTTCCTGAGTTTTCCAGGTTTTCCAGAGCGAGGATGATGATGCCACCGTATCGTGCTCAATATAATGTGAGACTTGTGAATTTATTGGTTGCTATCATATTATTACATGCAATTCCCTTACTTTCGACACCCACCACAATTTATGTGCCATATAATCCAGGCAATAATGAAATTGTTCTCGATGACGTCACCTTTTTTTCATCCAACCCCGACCCTTTAGACCATTAATTCCCGAGATATTTTTCCCTATATCTAGCAAATTTTTAACGTGTTGCATTCATGACCTGAGGTGGCAATTATTAATTAGCAATGCAGTTGCAATTTTAGTTGTTAAGTTTTCCAGCTTTCCAAAGAGCCTACAGTGAATTTTCCAGGCTAGTTTTCAAACCAAATACTTTGTATAATTAAATGTAATTCAACAATATAATATAAAAATACAAATACATGGTTCATACAATCTGTTATTACCATTTTCTCATAGTATTCCAGAGTGCTTAGGCAAAATTTCGAGAACAGATTCTACAATCATTTTTCGAAATAAGTTTCATTGAAAACACATTCAAATTGTATATAATGTAATATTTATTTCACTTTCCCCGAGTTTTCCAGGTTTTCCAGGTTTCCCTGAGTGGTATGAACCCTGAAATAGTATATCAATGGAGTAATTCACTGTTCTTTCCGGAGTTATAATGTAACAGCTGAAAGTGCGATTACAAATATTACTTTGATTTTCTTCAAATTCCCAAAATTTCCAGAAAACCAAGTTTTTAAAGGACATTTTCTAATATTATCCATTTCACTTCTCCAGATAGCAACCCTGCTTGGAATGACATGTAAACTATTATCACCAACTATACTAAAACTTTTTTATATGCAGTAATTCAAGAGAGAAAAAAATATGAAGCACTTTTTGCTGCTGTTGACGTAATTAAGACACGCTCCCCTAGTGCATTTTTAATCCGATGGCCGCCATGTTTATTGAATGACTAGGTGGCCAATTAAAAATTGAAGGAGCGGACAAAACAAACTGCGAAGCCAATGATGATGATGATGATGAAAGGAGGTTTGAGTTGCGCGATTGCACCATCTGATTACAAGAAAACCTTACAACGTAATTCAAAATGGCGGCCGTCCGATGAAATCATGAAATCGGTGGCTGTGTGTCTGTGTTGTCGGGTCTTTGGCAACAGCGTGGGAACATTTTACCCGTTACTATACCCGACATGCCCCGCGGCCGACTTGCACGCATGCATTCAGCAATTTGAGCTGCTGAAAAGCAACAAAAGTGTTGCCATGGCCACGTTTCCAGCCTTGCCCATCTCCAAAAGCTCCCCCCTAACATTCTTTTCAACATCGTACCACTGTAGCCCACATTACTCCAATACCCAAATTTCTAGCCAACATTTTGCTAAAGCAAACTTTCTACTTTCAGCAACTCGTCCCAGTGTAACCGTGCTCTTACCAAGTAGAGGCGTGTCTCAAAATCGGTTACAAAACACAAAAACTCACATTTTACATCCTCTACATTCAGCAACTTTATGAAAAAGAGAAAGAACACTCCATAGCTTTGTGCTGCAACCAATGGTGATGAGTAGTAACATCCACTTTTGGTAGTAACCATCCAGGCGTTAAAACGTGTGGTTACTACCAAAAGTGGATGTTACTACTCATCACCATTGATTGCAGCAAAACGAATGCTCCGCCAAGAGGTCCACAGATAAGCTGGGAAATAGTACATAGCTCCAGCGTAACCATGCTCTAGACGTCCTCGAAGAATTCCCTTACAGAAATGTTCTTCTCTCTCAGCGCTGCACCAGGTCTGCAACAGGTCTGCACGTGAAACAATTACACACCTGCGACATGTCTGCTGCAAGCCTGCAATATGTCTCCTGCATACTTTATAAAGTATGTGGCAATTATAGTATGAAGTCTGTATAGGTAAGCCTGTAGGAAGTCTGTAATTTGCGCGCATAAACTGTACTTCAAGTATGCAGCAGACATGTTGCAGACTTGCAGCAGCCGTATCCCATGTATGTAATTGTTTCACATGCAGACCTGCAGCAGTTGAGAAAATTTAATGTATAATAAGAATCGAGGCGTGTCCAACATCGCACAAAACACCCATACTGACCCAAACTTAGAACTATCTACATCCTCCTCATTTTCCAAGTTACTACTTAATAGACTCATTTCAACAAGCACCTCCTATTGCCAACATGGAGGCTATAGTGAGGCAAATTATGCAAATCTGATTGACTGAAAACAATTTTTCCTCGCTAAGGACGCCATTTTTCGAACGTTTTTCAGCTAATGGCAGAAAGGGTCAACTGTCCACATGGTAAGAAGAAAAACAGAGCTCCGAAACTCGTCCCAGCGTAACCATGCACTTCCCATCTTCAAAGAATAGAAATTTTACACTATATCCACATTTTGCACATTTGTATTTCATTATCGAAGTAAGAGGATCAAAAGTTTGTTTCAAAATGTTTAATCATTTTATTGCGCATTATAGCATTAAACTACATGCATATATAAAATGAATACAAAAGTTTGACGGTCTAGAAATAATTTTTGAGCATTTTACGTAGGCAGTGATCGGCCATCATTTTTGGAATGCTTTAATTATGCAAAAGGCGGAGCTTCCTAATTATGCTACACAACAACATTTGATGATGACCTCCAGGGCAGTTATATAATTGGCAGACAGCATTTCCCAAGATGCAACGCACCATCTACCACCAAAACTGAATGCACATTCTAGTGCAGCGCCCCCTGCAGGCAAACCATACGTTGCATCACTTTTATCATCCGTTTCCTTAAACTTTAATATTTAATAAGCAATCGCTGTCAGGGTGAATTATGACAAATTCCATTGCCAACAGCCACATAAAATGCTTGGAAAATATTTCCAAACAACGTGACATTGAATGCAGCTCGTAAAAATGCAAATTTGCATATCAACAAAATGGCGGCGAACACACATAAAGAAAAATAAACAAAGAAAATACGGTAATAAACTTTAACCATTTTCATGTCGAGCACGAGTCTGGATTTCTGAATTAACCAGGAATAAAACGAATAATATGCAATTTAGTTAATTGGGAAAATAAGTGTTGGTTGAGTTTCATTTTTTCTGGTATGACCCTATGCAAGTGTTAGGTTTAAAAATAAAGCTGTGACGCAGACAGGCAACAGCACCCAACACATTACTGCTATAAACTTTCGACTTGACTCATAAAAATCGCATCAACGAAAATACTTGAACAGGGTTGTCCATTAGCCAGAGGATTGCAATATGCGACAAAGCTAGCAATAAATCCCCTCCCTTCTGCAAAAGCAAAAACAAAAACAAAAAAGTTATTAATTCGCCAAACTTTGTCGCTATAAATCCGATTACATCTGGGCTTTTTCCAAAAACTGAAACGCGTTTAATGCAGCAAATGCTTCAACATACATTCCCAAATTCCTCACAACTTATCTTAAATCAAACAGGATTTTTTGACAATACAAAAACACTGAGCGTGACTTCCAGTAAATTTTGTGTAACATATTATACAAGTACTGGTAATCAGTAAAGCAATAGAATCCACTTCTCATATTTTGAAACAAGGCAAATTTATTGTGCCAACATGTTTCGGCCTAAGTGCAAAAGGCCATCTTCAGGGCTGAGGACTACAACTAGTAAACGGAACGACTTTATATAAAAAACCAACATCGAGAGATTTTTACAATTTAAACATCGAGAAAAATATTAAAATTCAGACAATATAAATATAAATACCATATTGTGAAGAATAAAAATCTCAAGTTCCGTAAGTCGCCATCCGGAAGAATACTACTCGAAATACAAGGAGTAAAATTAGAGCGATTAAGACAGAGAAAACGGACTAAAAACTACTTACAAAAGAAGCAGAAACTGCTTAGTCAAAGTATCAGCCAACCATCCAAAATCGAGTGCGACTAAAAATTATTGTCAAGCCATTTTATAAGGTTACCTGGACAAAGGTCAAGTCTATCATTCAAAATTAAATCGGAACCAGTTTTAACAGCCTTACTTATTTCAAGGGATTCCAGGAAATTCAATTTCAACCAATGGTTCTCGAAATGGAGAAACTGGCTTTTAACCTTTCCTGGATC
>JAQFZQ010000458.1:0-32995 GCA_034696005.1 Glomeris marginata | reverse complement strand
TATAAGGGACACAAATAGCTACTTACAAACCAATTATCAGGGTACCTTACAAAACCCTGTCAGTTCACCTTTAAAATATATGAATTCATTTAACATGGGTTCTGATTTTATATAATGCAAAATAATTTATACATATTTTTGAAATCCAAATATGTTCTCTTTAAGAATATATGTATGCTAATAAATTACTGTTTATATTTTATGTGATCAAAGTTAATTCAGTTTCATGTCAGGATATAATTTATTTGAAAAATGGTAGATTTTAAATGTTATATATAGAGACTAAATAAGAAGGAAAATTGTTTCATATCTATTGTGTAATCTGCAAAAGTGAGCCACAATTATGTATATATTTATATAGGATAGACCGGCTATTAATTATGTTTAATTCACATGAACACACTTTCTAAAACCGACATGAGACTTTTTTCAAACCATATTCTTTTTTTGTAATTTATTGTGGGTTCATATTCGGTCAAAAAGTCTATTCAGAATTTTACCCACATTTTATTTTAGAGGCAGAATTGTATGAATAGATGCACGCAAAGATGATATAGCATGCAATTGTTATAGTTATGTTTACTGTTTGGTTTATATGTATATAAGTTTATAAAGAAGGGAACTCTAATTATATAATTATGTTTCTTATTATTTAGAGTTCGAGGAGGTGAACTGTTCGAGTTTATTGCAGACAAGGAAAAGTTGAATGAAGATGAAGCATCATTTTTAGTTTCTCAGATCCTCGAAGGTTTGCTTCATTTACATGGAAAAAATATTGCCCACTTGGACCTTAAGGTCAGTAATTAGTAGCACCATTCTTATCCGTGGACTAGATTCTGAAAGTTTTTTTTATTATTATTAGCCTGAGAATGTCATGCTACTGGATAAAAATGATCGAAGGATAAAATTGATTGATTTTGGATTATCGAGGAAAATCATACCAGGTGTTGATGTGAGAGAAATGATGGGCACACCTGAGTTTGTAGGTAAAGTATTTTTTTTTTCGTTATTAAATTTTAATTACGTTTTATTCAAATTTATTTCGATTTTAATTTTTTTTTTAAGATTTTCAATTTATGTACTTTTTTAAAAATTTTTTGTTCCTTGTTTTAAATATTGAGAGAAGAACGAATGTAAGGGGTTTATGTAGAGCGTTGTAGGTGAACTTTTCACGTTTGCGATAGGTGGCGCCACTCGTTGGAATCGAGCGGTACTTGTACTTTTTGCGCATTCCGCTTCGTGGCGCCACTGGTACTAATAAAGCTAATAACTTCTTGATAACTCCACAAACAAATCTATATATTAATTCTATAATTATACCAAGTTAATTCTTGAATCGTTAAGTTTATCTATAAACTATACATTGCTGATAAACCTGGATTTCCAGAAAATTAAGTTTCCTTTTAATTAAAGCTATTAAAGGATGTAAATTATAATACTGTTTCTCATCATAATTATTTAATTTTCTCTGTATACATACTTTAATTTGTCTTTAATTAACCTATCTATGGTGGAATCCCAAGAGACCGGAATAACTTTCCACCATAAACAGGTTTCACTGTATATAAATAGTAAATAATATTAAAAATTTCAAGTTCTTGCATAACTGCCAGAAATTTTAATTTTTATTGCAATTGCACTTGTTTAACTTTTAATTATTTTGATCCCAATTTTAAAGCTTGGTATTTAACTTGAGTTTTATATGGTATATATAGCTGAAAGTTTATTTGAAAGTTGTTATTTGAAGTGATAACTAACTGAAGGTTAAACGTGTAATTACAGCTCCAGAAATTGTTAATTATGAGCCACTTCGACTCGCTACTGATATGTGGAGTGTGGGTGTCATCACCTATATATTGTAAGTTGCATCATTTCCTTATTAATGTGTTTATTCAGTGCGTCGAAATTCATTTTCACTGATTGGTTACCGGGTTGTTAACCTGCAGGTTAAGCGGCCTGTCGCCATTTTTGGGCATTGACCAACAGGAAACCTTTGAGAACATATCTGGGGCCGAGTACGAATTTGACGAGGAGTACTTTGCAGGCACCAGTGAATTTGCAAAGGACTTCATCTGCAAACTTTTAGTCAAAGATCCAATGTAAGTTGATTGGTGTTGTCAAGCTCAGTATAATTTTTTGAAACGCTGCCAAAGCAATGGTTTTGAATAGTGTACATAGAAACATTGGATGAGCACATAATAATGTGTCACACATTACATTTAAACATGTATATGTTAAAGTTACACAAAGTGATTTAATCACACCAATGAAATGAATTTATAATTCATAAAAATAGTTGTATATAATATAAAAACTAGTTTAAAAATTGATTTCATGAATTAATTACAATATATAAGTATTATAATTAAAAAAATAGTAATAAAAATAGAAAAATAGCAGTGAATGTAAAATATATTAAAGTTAAAAAAGTTACAAAAGAATGGAAGGTCAGTTAATTTAAAACTTAACTATGTATTTTAAATTTTAGGTATATATAAAAAAGTTTTGCGACCTTGTGTTTGAAGTTTAGGTAACACACATAACGAAATTACTAAAATATAAGTTGGAAGACAATATAGGAAAGGCACTTAGACGGTGAATACGTGAAATGTTTTCAATATTTGATGGGTAAAAAATGAGTGGTATAGGGGATAGTTGCGATGCAGTAAAAAATAGCAACAAGTCCCACCTCCAATGGCCTTCCGTTGAATGTCACGTGGCTATCTCTAGCTCTTTCAAACTTGCTCTGCTTGCTCCACTCCAGCTTAAACTGCTCATTCAGTTATGATTTGTTAAGAGGACAGCAACTGGTTTATTATAGAGAAGGGAAAATAGTGCTATTACATACAAATGCCACTGATGCAACACAAGTTTCACACTTTTGCTCCAATTGCTATTACACATCAGTAATTTGAGTTGTTAATCATGGATCCTATCCGAGTGCTTCTTTCACCCAGAATCAAACAAATTCCTTATCCTGGAAAACGAGACCAATATTGGTATGTAAATTTTTCACTTTCAAAGCTGGATATAAATTTAACATTAATTTTAACATTAATTTTCAAAGATATAATAATTATAAGTGTTATTTAAAAATAAATAAATAATGGGAAATGCGGGGAAGTTGGGCAAAGTTCATTGGAGTTAATCTTGAAAGAGTTTTTAAAGGGTTTTCCCGTCTAGTCACACAAAAAAATTTGCTCTAAATTATTTGCGGGGAATTACATCAAGGTAATTGCATTTTATTTTGTAGTTTAATTATTTGCAGGTGAAAAAGTGGTTTGAAGGTTTTTTTGAAAGTTTGTAATATTAAATGATATTGATATAGTATGTAGAAATTTATAATTTAGATATTTGTGTTGCAATGCTGTTCACCATTTTACGCAGTTTAAAATAGCTTCCTAGTACTAAATAAGTTTTTAGTAAGTTGGTAATAATTTATTCGGCGGATTTAATTGCGTCAAAGTCAATTTTGAATGTGTGAAAGTTAATGAAGTTTAAAGACAGTGAAAGAATGCTGTTTTATAATAGGGGCAACTACAGCTCATTGGTGAAAGTTTATAGCCTATATATGTTAACTGTTCTTAGAAAGTTGTGGTAATTAAGCAAATGGTGCTATGTAGTAATATTAAAATACTGAATTTGTGAAAGGTTAATTTCGAAATATTCAATTTACTTTTTGTGCAGTAATAAATGCGTTGTATTGTTTAAATTATCAAGGTTTTAATTCCTCCAAAGATTTTTCACTTGATAAAATGAGAAAAGCTGCTTGAAAATTGTTTTGTTTTGTTTTTGTTATTTTAATTATATTCGTCCTTGGTGAAAATTGCATTCCTTTCTACAATTTTCTCTTCAAAATTTGCGTTTATTAATTCAGTACATGGTGAGATCATGTTCAGGTATATGTTTAATAGTTTTGCTTAATGTACTTTTAGGGCCAATTATATTTTGTAGGGAATTTAAAATATAATTAATTTTTATTTTTTAAAATATATACAACATGTAATGCTAAGAATGTTGTTGCGTCTTTAGAGAAATATGTGGAATTAAAAAAGTTTGTGTTTTTCCCGGATGGGGTTTGGCATAACTACACATTTTTATTTTTTGAAATTGTTGTTCTGGGTATTGCATGAATTTTCCTCTAATTTTACGCATATAGTATTGATGAAAAGTTCGCTCTACTTTGTGTAAATATAACTAATGAGATGTATTGTATTTCTTTTCAGGAAGAGGGCAACCGTTGAAGATTGCCTAAATCATCCTTGGATTAGGGTGAGTTTTTCCTTGATGAGATTATAAAAACTTCTTTAACCTCCAATTTATCATGAATGTTCCAAATAAGTGGAGCGTAATTTTGAAACTTTGCCAAATTTATCGCAAATGGTGAAATTTTGGTTATAAATAATGAAATATTGCTTCATTATCTTTATGCAAATTTCTTGACAAATAATTGTAATAACACCATGCAATGACTTTAAAAACACTAATCAAAATATATTTTACACTATATTTTAATAAATAATTAACACATTTAGTATCTGGTTTGATAAACCATTAATTTATTTAAAAAGTCGGGTACTATCTTTAAATAATAAATGAAAGAACCCTTAAATAGGTTATTGACATAGTAAAAAGTGGATTTTAATGATTTGTATATTAATTTGAAGATTGTGAATATCGGTCATGTATATAATTGGTATTTTATACGAATAAATGTGCATTGTGTTTTATTTCAGGTTCGCAATGAAACAGATGCAATCATCAGGAAAGGAAAGAAATGCAAATTGCAAAACGTGAAGGCGATAAACAATAGACAACGTTGGAAGGTAACAGTACATTTTTAAGTGTTCAGACTTGATGCACCTGTGGTGACTTTTAATGTTGCTTTATTCCCTGTGAAGATGTTTTTTACCACCCTTTTCCTGTCATTATTTCATCCTCACATTTTTATTCCCCGTGCTTCTTATAAAAAGTTGACATGTTTGTCTACTCAGACTCTATTATTAATATTATTATAGTCAGTGATGTGTTTTTTTTTCTTCAACTCCTTCGTTTTTTAACGCCCATAAAATAATACAAAAAGATTAGTCTAATTAAAACACCGGTGCAGGTTTTTCCACATTTTTTTTTCTGCTGAGAGGGTTAAATTCCTTTACAGTAGACCAATGAGTAAACTCGGGGACAGTTAATGTTATAGACATATAAGTGCATGGGGAAAAAAGTGCAAAATGTATTGCAGAAGGAAAGTTTTAATTTGTAGGATTTTGCAAAAAAATATTTGCTTGTTTACAATATGATTTTTGTTTTATTGTTAAAAATGAATTACAATTAAGTCCAATTAATTTCATACTATGCTTTTACATTGAAAGCCAAGAATTCATTGTATGTGAATCAGGGAAGCATGAAATTGTGTTTAAAGGCATTAGCAAAAACTTTAGTATTATAATTATTATTAACCGATACATTTTTTGTTAAATTGTGTAACAAAATGGTATTTTTTACATTGATTAATTGTATGTGAAAAAATACTTCGCATTTCCAAAACCAGATGGCGTACAAAATAATATAGAATATGTGTATTTTGCATATAAATATTTTTTCAATGTAATGTTTGGCAAAAACAAAACGATTTGCATGCATAAATTGTTCTGCATAGTTCTGCATAAATTGATGCTCCATCTGGTATCGAAATAGAAAAACTTCTTTTTGCTTATACTTGTGCATATAAATAACTGCATAAAATATTGATGGAATGTTGTTATATAGTATTACTAGCTCTACTACTAAAATAGTACATAGTAGACAACAGTTTAGGGTGCAATGAGTTATATTCTTTTCTTCTTGCAAGAACATGTTCTTGAAAATATATAATGAATTAATTGTTGTATATATAGAAAGTAAACAATTGCAATTATATACTATGGAGAGGGTGAAATTAGAATTTGCTCCACTGAAGGTAATCGCATTTTACCTCGACAACAAACCAACTTCCTCCAGACCTTGAAAATGATAGATATCTTATCTATCTACTTGGATACAAACTGGTTCTCCCCTGCAAGTTTTTTCTTATATTTCCCACCTAGCTATAGGTTTCAATATAAAAAGTAATCCTTCAATCACGAGTTGTGGAAAAGTCCCAAAAGTGGAAGAAGCATTTGGAAAATTTTGTTTTCAAACACCCCCAGCCCTTATTTATATGCCCAATTAAAGAAGTTTGTACACATGAATGGAAAGGTGTGTAGGGTTAAGGAGAATATAATGAGAAGAATAGAATAGAAGGGTGGGTCATCTTGATGAAGGCAATGAAAAATTGGAGAAAAAAGTCTTATCGGTGACCTCATTTATTCACTTTTGCAGAATGCAGTGAAGGCCATCACCTTGTGCAGAAAACTGTGCAAAGCATCCACCCAAGTGCCTCCTCCTCCTCCTCCAGTTGCCAGAAGGAATCATTGCAATTCCAATAATCCTTCAGATTCGGTAAGATAACTTTTCTATATAATTATTTTAGAAGCGTGACAATGAAATGCAATTTTAGAAAAAAATGATAGGCCTATATAAAGTATATTATCACCAGAGTGTGGAAAAGCCCTTAAAAAACGGTTAAATAGTGTAGAAATAGTATGATTATAGGGGTTGAAATTGGAAATACCCTCCTTTGAAATGAGCAAATGCAAATTACATTAAAAGTGCCAATTATTAAAATTAAAGAAAATTATAAAATTATAGCAAATTATCAATTATTATATGAGATGGTAATTAAAGTAGTTTGACAACTAATTGGGAGATTATTTTAATTTTATATAATGAACATAAATGTTTATAACAATGAAGTCAAACAGCTGATTTTGCAAAAATGATCAATTTGGCAGGTTTTATTTAGCTTTAAAAGCAAAATTAAATGTATCTTCTATTTAATTAGGTGGAATATACAATGCAATCATTGAGAAAAAAGTATCTACTATAGACTTTGTTGGTAGATATGGATATAAAGGTGGTTTTATATGTAGTAGGCCTATAGTAAAAAGTTATACATAGTAATGTTGGGTTTTGCGAAACTACTAAGAAGTAATTTTGAGTCAGTGATGAAGAAAAGTTGAAGAAAAGTAAAGTGACGTGCATATCATTTGGCAAGATTTATAGTTTTAGCAAAATAAGCGTGTAAAAGTTTTTGAGTTGGAAATGAAAGACGTGCTGAGTATAGTGATTACAGTTTCAAGTTATATGAAGTGGTTTGAAAAGAGTTGCACTTTTTGGGTTTTATTTTGTGCCAAATGCAAATGAGTTTAGTTGCATGCATGCACGGAAGCTTTCTAAGAAAATCAACTTGTCTGTTTTATATGCACAGTATATTGAGCTGATGATGGTAATTAAATGCAACATTAAAGGGTTGACATGACAAGGATAAGACCTGCATGAAAAAATAATCCATCACACTTCCTTCAACTATAAATTATCATTTTTTAAAAAAGAAATATCTCTGCTTGATTTGGTTCAGAAAAATACCCAGATTTCTTTTCAAAACTTGTCTTTTAGAGAAGTATAAAAATAACCAATACCACACTGTGAGCAATTTATAAATTCTGAGAACTGAGCTTTAGTTGCAACTAAAAATTGTTTACTATGTTTGTATAATGACTTCCAATTTTTCAGTCTTAAAAATTGCTATGCTTTCTTATCTAAACACAAAGTTTATTTATGACAGTTCTGTTATTATATATTACTTCAAAACAAGACAATTTATAATATTGATAGGAAACTGTTGACATGGCAGCATTCAATCTTCAAAGGAAATTAATGCAAATATTATTAAAATCTGGCTATAAGTTGCATAAGCCTAACAAAATGGCTGCATATTGTTTTGTAAGACTTCATAAAGTACATACTCTGAAACTGCATGTCACTAAATATGGAAATGGTACTAATAAAACAACAAAACAGTTGCTTTAAAATTGTATTTACAAAGCTATCTGCAGCGCCATCTATTGAAACAAGATGGCTGTCAGTAATTTAAAATACTATAGTGAAACCAACTCTTAGTGAAAACCTCTTGGTGAAACCAGTGAAACTGAATGTCAAGTGCGAGGTTGAGCATGTACTCATGCTGAATTAACTAATCGATTTTAATATTGTTATAATTGGAAATGAATGAAGTTTATTTTGAGGTGGATAAATGATTCAGATTGTTTCCATGGTTTAACGTTGCGTGGCGTTGTGTGTACTTTGTTTTGCTGGATGGATGTGGTGGGTGGATATACCTGTTTGGTAGCTCTCTATATATGTACCTATAGTGTCAACATGATCTTTGGATCTTTGAACAACAGCCAATGTTTATAATCTGGAAGTTAGCTACGTGGCTTGTTGGATGATAGACCTGGAGTGAAATATATTTGAAATGTTCATGCTGTAAGCAAGGATATACATATCACTGCAGCACTGGAATGTGTACATATCTACAGAGCTGCAAATAACCAGGACATAGCTGGCTGAAGCACTCGGATATCGATTTTCTAGCTGTGTTGCTGTTTCCCCCATTTTTTTATTACATAGTATAATATAAATTCGTTGTATTTTGTTGGTGAAACGCATCAACACTTCAAATAATTCAGCATAATTATGCCTAACAACTCTGTGAAAATAACATCAAGGATTAAGGTATGTTCCCATATTATATCAATAGTTATCATGCGATTATGTGGAAAATAGATTGCAACAAAGAGTGGGCAAAACCTAGTTATTTTTTAAAGGAAATGTTTTCTTTCTTAGAATAGATTAGTTCCCATAATTGACTTTATAATCGTTTATTGAGAAATTTGAAATATTTTAGTTGACTGTAAAATCAGCTTTTGCCATATTGGTTCATTGCAAATACATAAATGAACTTGTATTTTTAATTGTTTAATTACCCAAATTATGTGAACATTGTGAAAGTCTAGTAACATAATAATGTTTTATTTCGTTATAATTATTATAATTATTATTTTGTATTAATGTATGGTAGGCTACCATATATTATATAGATACATAGTGTAACAATTTAAATTGTTATTGTTCAGAAATGTGTTTCATGCACTGCATTTTAATATAGTTAAATTAAGTTGTTTTGCATGCCTTTGTTTATTACCCATAAATACATGATAACATGTTTGAAGTAGCAGCTGTAATCAGTTTTCTTTTATGTGGCAACTAATTTTTTCGTATTGATTTTATTTAGTCGATTATAAATTGAGACATTGATCATATGATAACACAGTTTTTGATGGGATAAATAAGTTTTATAAAATAAACTTTTTAAGCCATGAATAAAACCCTCCCAATTATTGTGATTAAGTATATATAATTGGTATAAGGTAAAAGGAGGGCGTAGCACGTAATAAAGATACTACATTATCTGGTACGAAATGAAGTGCATATAACGGGACAGATATATTTTCATGTTTTTCTTAGCAATTCTGGAATTTTTCATGCGGCAAAACGCAGGTGAATTAAGATTTACGCCCGTGTTTGCGCCGCTTGCGTTAGTTTTGCATGGGGTTGAGATTGTAAACGGGCGTAAGTGAGGTCATTAGGAAAATGGTTTGGCACAAAGCCCAAGGTTTCGCGAAGTGTATATCAACTTAGGACTTAGAAAATTGTCTCCAACCGTCCGTGCATTAACAAACATCATTATTGTCAGTATTATTCAGCGTAAGAACGTGCAAGGACGACATGTATTTAATTTTTTCTTGCGCAAATACGCCATATTGGTTTTTTATTTATTTATGAACTTGCAATGAAAATGCATGTAACCACTATATATTGGTTCACTTATTGGACTTGTGCCAGGTTTTTGTTTTTGCCAAATGATGTTCGAAATGGTTATTACCGCATTAGAAAATGTAGGATTTGTGTCATGGCGGCCATCTTAGATTTCGGATGTTTCTAATTAGATATTATAGTACTAATTAAGTTCTTTGGCACTGCAGCAGTTTATGAGTAACTAATTGACTGTGTCATTTTGTTTCTGGCACAGGATGGCAACTTGGTTTTGCAAGCCATCTTCAGCGCGGTGGAAGATGGAAACATTAATGGTTTGCAAGAGCTTCTGGACGCTGCAAAGAACGTGGACATTAACATGGGCAGCCGAGTAAGTGTATGGATGTGATTGCATGCCACAACATATAAACTTCAATCTTTCCATATCTGTATTATCACACTTTGACAAATACAAACACTTTCACATGGAGATTTACTATTGAATGCGCTTCGAACAATTGAACATCTGAGATGCCATCAACCAAGAAATCTTTTGCGTTTAGGGAACGGAAGGTAAAATGCAGTAACTGTTTGTTGGTATATCCTTAACTAAAATTATTCAGGATATGGTGAAATATGTAATGCAGTTATTTGTTATGTTTTGTACATATTTAATTACATATACATAATGGATGAAATTTTATGCATTCTCCATGTGATTTTTCATTTTATGCCCTTCTAATTTATGGTCACTTAAAAGACATCATTCCAATATTATAAATGTCATGTTATTATGTAATAGCAAGAGTGGTTATAGCAATAGTAATGGATAAAAAGTCCTATAATCCTATTGCATAAATTAGTGCATTAGAATTTGCACCATTATTTTTCCTTTGTGCAACAAGCTTTAAAATTCTTAATCTTATTTTGGTTATTTTTATTTCTTATCTTTACCGGAATGTAACTGTTTGCACTGATATGATTTGCTGGTGATAAACATACGTTTTCACTAAATATTACCACTCTTGATATTTCTTTATAATATATGAATGTATTTCAAAATATTTAAGTTGAATGCCAATTGGCAACGTATAGTATTAAATTGTGTAACACATTGAGTTTATTTTCATTACTTACAATGAAAGATGTTTTCCAAAATCCTTGAAATTTAATGCGAACATAATCTGAATTATGTAGGCTATTCATATTTATATGTCACATACACATACATGACATCTGATCGATACATTATAAATTATACATTTGTGACCTCAATAACAACTTATAAGTATTTGCAGAAACTCGAATAATATATAAGCAAGAGTGCAACATGATATTCAATGACAAAATATTGGGTGTTATGTATATATTTATTGGCATTGATGGGTTATAAATACTTAAAAAATTATGTGTTTTGTCATTGGCAAACAGCATGGTGAGACCGCGGTTCACATTGCTGCAGGACTCGGCCACTTGGAAACCCTCCAATTCCTGCAATCGAAACGAGCGGACATTGAGAAATCCGACCACGTATGTACCAAATATCGATGCCTATTGTTCCACCTATTACTTTGTCATCGATTTATTCCCTAATTAAATATACCTGTGTTCGGATTTTGAAATTAAAGCGAGGTGACACTCCGATTTACTGGGCGGCGAGACAAGGACACGTCAACGTGGTCAAGTACCTGAAAGAAGAAGGAGTAGCAGTTGACCATCAGAATAATGTAATGAATAACTTACATATTAATGATAATTGCAATCACGTTTCAGACATGTAGCTTGAATGTTTGGTTTTTGTGTCTGGTCTGTTGCAGGCCGGCGAAGGAAGTTTGCACGTTGCGGCGCGGTACGGTCACTCCGCGGTGGTTCAGTACTTGTGTAACAGTGGTGCTGATGTGAACCTGCAAGATCAGGTGAACAACTGTTTATAATGTATTTCATACGATTGTGATTACATAATAATGAGAAAATGAGAAAATTGGTTTTGTACGCGGTGGAATTTTCAAGTTTCAATTTTTTTGTTGTGATTTGTTCTTGGGTTTTAACAATATGTTCAATAATTTCTATACAATTGTACAGTATTCCACTTATGTAAACTTGGTTAATTGAAGTAGATAATTTTTGGATTCAATTGTTTTGTGCTCTAAATAATCCAATTAAATTATTAATGTTTATTATTTGTTTTATAATTTATCTTGGAGTTTATATTTTTGTTTATTTATTTATTTTTGCATGTGGAATTAAGCATGGAGAAACAGCCCTGCATATTGCAGTTTGGCATGGCTTTCCAAGCATCGTGCAGACGTTGTGTCATTCAGGTGCCAAATTAAACCTCAGGGACAAGGTCATTATTCTGTCATTGTTATATTTTCTTTAATATATTATATACACGTAATATAATTTGATTTGCGACAGTATAGTTTAATTCACATGTGATTGTGTAAAATACGATTGTGTAGAATCCTCGTATCATTCTTTCTTTTTTATATTTTAACGCAAACAGGAGGAAGAAACTCCTCTTCATTGCGCAGCTGCCAGAGGACACTTGGAGAGTGTCCAGTATTTGATCGGATCCGGGGCTTTGCTAGACATGACTAGCAAGGTATTAACTAACGACTCTTAATTATATATTATGGATCAATCACAGTATATTGATATTGTTCTGTGTATTTATTATGACAGAAAGGTTACACTGCTCTTCACTTAGCCATCAAACGCCATCACGTGGACGTGGCCGTGATGCTGATGCGTGCCGGCTGCAATTTCAGCATCTCTGATAATGTAATTATAGTGAACGTATCCCGTCGATCAAGACACGTATTTCTGATGTAACTGACGTAATGTTGTACTTTGAAAGCACGGTGAGATGGTCATCCATCAAGTTTGCCGCGAGGGACTTTTAGTTTTAGCGCAGCAGCTGGCGGCGCTCGGAGCTCGATTGGACATCCCGAATAAAGTAATTTAAATTCAATTTTGCACTGTATATGTTATAACCGGGTTGTGTTAATACTAATTGATAATTGCATTTAACAGGCTGGGATGTATCCATTGCACATTGCTGCGAAACACGGCCACACCGAGATAGTGAGATGCCTGTGCCTTGCGGGTTGCCAAGTTCATCAGAAGAACAGGGTAAGTGAGCTGAATTATAGCACTTAGCGAGCTATTAACAAACAACATTTGATGTCTCACATTTGGGTGTTTATAGGATGGCATCCCGGCAGAAATTACTGCATTGGCCCAGGGTTATAGTGACATCGGTGATCTTCTAAACACGCTGAGAAACGTACGTGAATGTGAAAATATATGTAACACTTGACATTATTAGTTTCAATATTGCAATTGATTATTGTTAATAGGATCAGTTGCGAGAAGCGTACATAACACAATTGACTGTTCCTGGAGCACCACTTGGAAGAGTGAAACTGAAAGTTTTTGGACACAGTGGTGTGGGCAAAACGGCCCTTGGCGAATCCCTCAAGTGCGGTTACTTGAGTGGACTGTTTCGCCGTTCCAGGTCTTCGTCAATCACCGCAACAAGTGTGAAGTCATCCAAAGGAGGATGTGGTAATGCTTCTTTATATACACTGTGGTTATCCACATTGTATGTAAGATGCTAATAATACTTTGCTTCGTCTGCTCGCAGAATCACCAGTTCATGTGCCACCGAATGTTGAATTGAGCAACAGTGTTTCCACTTCAAACACTTCAAAACAGATGCTAAGTTTTGAGCCATGCGGCAGCAATTACAGTAAAGGTATCCAAGTTCAGCAATTGACCATATCAGGTAAGTACTACGCGATGCGTGGAAAAAAGTTCATCCGGGTTTCTAAATTATGATTTCTGTTTTTGGATATTATTATGATTATTATTTAAGGTGTTGGAGATATGAGCTTCTGGGAATTCTCTAGTCAACCCCCGTACTTCATATTTTACGATCATTTTATCGGGAACACAACTTGCATCCACGCGGTCATCGTCAACCTAACGGACCCTCGTGAAAAGCAGCTTTCCCAAGTGCTATTTTGGCTGAATTTCTTACAAGCCAGACTTCCCATTCAAGAACCACTGGGTAAGATGAAAATACGAGATGTGTCAATTAATGTATAAGAAATCAAAAAGGAAAGAGTAATTATCATGGTAGTGTGTAAAGGTGAATGAAGGCAAAAACAAACTGATGGGTGTAAAGGTGTAAAACAAAAACCAAGAATGTAAACTTCACACTATTCTGACGTTGTCTGTACAAACCATATCCAGTAGACTTAAAAAGTTCATTGTATCAAAATAACAGTAGAAAGTATTGGGCAAGAATTACATGGTTTCTTTTGATTTAGGGCATTGTGGAAAAAGCAGCAGGCCTGCGAAAGTGGTTCTGGTGGCCACTCACGCAGATGGTGCCCAATGTGTCCGCACCACAACTGGAGAATACAAAAGTTCAGTGGCAGAATGGCTTCTGGAAGAAGTGTTGCAAAGATTCCGACATGTTTTCGATATCCATGAACATATCTTCGTTGTCAATACCCACATGCCAACTAGTGCATCCATGAGAGCGTACAAGAACTACCTGGCTGAAACGAAATCCTCTTTCTCCCCGGTATTATCTACCTTCCTCAACTTGTTATTACCTTGTATTTAATACACGTGTGATTATAATTAATGTAATTGTGGTTGTTCCCTTGTGTAGAGTTTACCGAAATCAAACGGCTTTCTGGAATCGATGCTGGCACATCTTCCAGTTTGGTGCAAATCTTCACAGTCGTTTCCTGTACTGTCATGGCCGCAGTTCATCGATATGGTCAGGGCTCAAGTGAATCCATTGGCCAGCGAGGAACACCTGAAGCAACTTGTGCAGCAGTTGCAAATTATGGGAGAGGTATTTGTTTGTAGATTTTGTGAATGCGCAGCAAATTAAGGTGGAACATCAAACCGGTTTGAGGGACGATACGTGCAAAAAGGGGGGCGCCATGGTGGCGACTGCGCACTACTGGATGCATCACACTTTAGTGGAGGCATCCAAAGTGAAATTTTGTTGCCTTTAGCTGTCATGCTTTAGGGGCGCAAAACGGGGCTTTGGAGTGCCTCAATCTGCTTGAAATCCACACAGGCGCCCCTGTTGGCACGTATAGCCGGTTTGATGTTCCACCTTAAGTGTGTATATTATATAATATGGAAAATGGTTGTTTTACCAGGTGCTTTACTTGAAAGCGGATGGCCATGATGTGGTGGTTCTGGATCCGAAATGGCTGTGCGGTACAATCCTGGGCCAGCTGTTGTCCCACACCAACTTGGAGACGGCACGGGTTACAGGATGCTACACGGTAGATGATTTCCAGCTTCTTTTCCCGGAAACGGATTCTGCAGACCTTCTACAGGTATGCAACGCAGATGAAGAACATATAGTTTATAATAAGAGAATGATCTATTTTGTTTTTCGAATCAATCGAAGGTTCTGGAGGCTTTGCACCTGTGCACGCAATGCGACAACGACGGAGACGTGGAGTATGAATTCCCATGTTTCAATTTTGTGGAACGTTTGCCAGGCCTTTGGGAGAAAACGGAACGCTACAGCGACTGGTTGTACGGAGGGGTGCAAGTGAAAGCACCTGAGGGTGTTGAACACCTCATGAGTACCATCTTCACGCGATTCCAGGTTAGTGCATACTTGCAACATGTGACACGCGCATGCACCGATAGGAATACAATTGATGTGGTGTTGAATGTATGCATACGGACAGATACAACTTCGTCGGTCATCTCAAGAGCACCACGACCCAGACAACGACCTCTACCAGTGGTGCTTCGGCTCGAAATTCTGCAGCGGTAACCTGGAAGGTCTTCTCACGCTGGAGGAAAGCGGCGAAGTCATCGAAGTGAAAGTTCGAGGACCTCCGAATCAGGCCAGCGCATGTTTCTTCTTCCTCGAGGACCTTCTGAGTGTCCTCGATCAAACGGTGACGGAGATGTGTCCCGGGTTGTTACCGGAAAGACACGTGTTGAGCGCGCGGCAGCTGCAGAGGCACGCGGCGTCGGTGCAGTCCCACGAAACGAAGTGCTTGCTGGAAGCCCAGATGGAAGGTAGGACCACGGTGCCTGGTGGTAACAACAACGGCCAAGAGAGCCTGGTCGACCTGTTCTGCTTTGGGGCCGCTGACCTTGGCGCGGCTCTGGTGATGGGCCGAGACTTGCACGTGTCCAGTCTCGGGGCTCAAGCGAGACAGAGACTCTGTTCGTTGCTTGACCCTCCAGACCCGATGGGCAACGATTGGTGCATGTTAGCGGTCAAGTTGGGTCTTACCGCAAGGGTGCCGGAGATGGATGCTCTGGGCAGCACGGCCAGATTGCTGGATGCGTTCTCGAAGGTGCCCGACAGCACGGTAGGGGCACTTGTGCGAAAGCTGAGGGCTCTGGGCAGAACAGATGCGGTTGAAACTGTGCTCAGAGGAGCACCGTTGTTTAGGGTGGTTCATTTCAGCGATGACACGGACAGGAACACCGATGAACTCGGTGGCAGTGGAAGTCACGGTTCGGCAAATTCCAACTCTAACTTATCGCGGTGACGTATGTGAAGGTGGCAAAGTGTCCATTGCTTCAAAGAGTTTTTTGAATCGCAAAGCGGATACAACTTTGACAGGACAGCTGGTCTAGTTTGTTTTTGTTGTTGTAAATAGGTTTAATTTGTACATGATTTTACATTTTATTTCAATTATACGCATAATGGATTACAATTGCAAATCTTAAAACTTGAAATTATTCTTCAGCAAATTTCAGCGCTGTTCTTTAAATATGGCGATAAATAATAATTTCGTAATATTTAATTTAAAACTTTGAATACACGTTTTGCACATTTCATATACTGGACTATATATACATTTAATTATTAATTGTATGGGGCCTCTTCAATATAATATACTGCGCAAGATCATTATTTGATTATATATGTGATATGATCCAATATATTGGATATCTGAAAATGTTTTTGACATGTATACGATTTCAAGGTCATGGATACATTGCATTAATGTTTTATGTATGAATTAAAAGTATAGTAAACTGGATAGATCGATAGATTGAGTTATGAGTACAGCTGAAGGCCGACAGGTGGTGTGCCAGCGCTCAGTAGCGGTAGAGGTGAGGAGCTGTGACGTGACCACGCTTTATTGGAAAAAATGGCTGATGGCACGTTGAGCCCGTTCGTGTTGTGGGCGCAAACTGATTCGCATCTTTCGCTGCGTGTTGATCTCAGGAATGTGAAGGTAGTACGAACGAAATTAAAAGCACGATTCTTGAATGCCACTTGAAATAATTGATTATTAATAATGCTATATCGCAGAATCCGAATGTTCAATTGATAGAAGACGAGTTGGAATTCACAGCGATTGGAAACGGAGCCAAAGGCCAAAACGAGTACCATTTCGTTTTAGAGTTTTATACTCCAGTTAATCCCAAGGTAACGTTATATAATTCGTTCGGGCTGTGGATTGTCTGTGCATAGCAAAGCTATACAAAGTACACAAAGTACATAACAAATTTAGAATGACTTACGCCCCTCTTTTAAATACGTGAAGCAATTCGTATAGTAGGCTCGTAAACAGGGGCGCAAGTTTTATAAATCAACAAATAATTTCAATAAATTTGTTTTGTAGGAGAGTCAGTTTCGTGTCACAGACCGTCATGTTGAATTCAACATCAAGAAAAGTGAAACGGCTTGGTGGCCAAGGCTCACAGTGGAACAAAAGAAACCAGCTTGGTTGAAGATTGATTTTGATAAGTGGAAATCTGAAGATGATGATGATAAAGATGAAGAAGAAGAAGAAGAGCAAATGAAGGCAGGATCTGGGGTACGTGTGATACAAAATCAGGTCTTCAAAATTACATTTTCAGAATTATAAGTAATTGTTTTTGTTTCATGAAGAATGCTGAACTGGATGAACTGATGAAGAGCATAACTAGGGATGATAAGCCGGATTTTCCAAGTGGTAAAATTTACACAGATTATACACAAAAAGAAAAGTTTACTTTTTATTCATATGTAATTTCCATCCCAGTGAATGATTTTCGGAAGTTTTACCTGCTGATGTACAACTTCATTCAGTTCTGTGGCTTTACGTATATTTTACTAAAGCTTAGCATCAATTATTCAATGGAAGGAGCTGGTAAATATTTGTTCTATTAACTTTATTAATGATCTGTATGTAGTAATTAAAAAAATGTGATTTGAAAAGTGCAGATTTCATAAACAAAGCCTATCAAAGTGTTGGAAGTACCATGATATTTTGTCAATTGCTACAGCTCTTTGAAATTCTACATCCTCTTTTGGGATACACAAAAGGAAGAATAGTTGAGCCTTTATTGCAGGTATGTAACATCAGTATCACGTTACAATTTGATTGGATGATCAGGTAATAATTTTGATTTTGATAGGTTGGAGGACGTGCTTTTATGCTTTTCGCGATGATACAAGCCGAGCCGAGAATGCAAACAAAACCAATAGTATTTTATCTTTTTGTCGTCTGGAGTTCTATAGAAGTTGCAAGGTTTGAATATTACAGTTTAATATATACTGTTTGACGTGGTATTAAATTAGTTTTTTGGCTGTTTCAGATATCCGTATTATATGCTACGAACTTACAATTGTGATATCGGTTTGATCACTTGGTTGCGATACACATTATGGATACCACTTTATCCACTTGGCTTTCTATGTGAAGGCAAGTTTGAAAACCAATCATTCAGTTTTGTTGGACACCAGTTTTAATTTCTATTTTATTTATTTTTTATTAGGTGTTATTATATTGAGGAACATTCCGTACTTCGAAGAAACAAAAAAGTTTTCATACGCTCTTCCAAATGTTTGGAATATTTCATTGGATTTTCCACAACTGTTACGGTTGTACCTTCTACTTCTTTGCTTTCCAGGTAATTAAGCAGTGTTAAATTACACATAGATGATTTCATAGATTAGTTATTGGTATTTATTGAGAATTTGGTTTTTGTTACAGTGATGTATTTCATGATGTCTCATATGTATCGCCAAAGAGTTCATAGAATCGGATCGAAAAGTTTGAGAAACAAGAACAAGTAGGAATAACATACTGGGTTTAGAGTCACACAATTTACTTGCTTAACACAAATGGCAAATACCAAAGTTCACTCACTAAATGCAAGGAAAATGGTACAACTAGTTGAAACGAGCAACCGGTGAAATGAGGTTCATTTGTAACAACATGCAATATTTTATAATTTCGATGTATACTCTTGCATATTCGGACTGACTTAAAGGTGAACCGACAAGGTTTTGTAACATACCCTGGAAAGTGTGTAATTCTATAGAATTGATGCCAATAAAACAATTGGCGCAAACAAAACTTTTGTAAAAATTTTTACAAAAATTTACGAGTAGTTAAAGAGGGTGTCATGGAAGGACGGTGTCACTGAGCCGGCGTCACAGTGTGCTGTTGAATTTTCAGCCAATTGAGGCCAAGCATCTCTGCAATATCCGCCAATGGCAGAGCTTATCAGTGGCGCTCCAGTGTACTTGTCTCACAATAAACTTCCCAGTTACCAGTTCACTCATTGACTCCACAGACATGAGACTGAATCGTTCATATCTGTGCAGATCTGTGGCAATAATGCTTCAAATGGCCTCAAATTTTCAGAGAATGTTTCTGAATTAGCAGCAATCAAATGCTAGTTTTTCAAAGGTATGTTGGAAAACCTTGACAGTTCACGTTTAAACATTAATAATATTCCTTGCCCTAACTTAATTCCTGGATTCTCTCTCATTAAAAAATTTGATTTACTGATCCTGACATATTAATTTGATTTAATGTTTTGAGTGAGTCACACCCAAGGTCACACAAAATACTATAGCATGAAGTAGTTGCAACAGATGTAACAAAATCTTATATATTTGTGCAATATGCAGAATTTAATATAATACTAATGGCGAGTTGCAATTTAACAATTAAACAATACAATGGTTTACATGACAATAGAATTCAAGAAGCTATCTTTTCTTGAATTCCTGGCTTCACTATATTAGGTATGTTTGATTTTAATATATTTGTCTTCCCTTTATATAAATTCAATTTCATGTGGAAATTGTTTGACTTTTTTATTATTTTAAATTACGTATCGCGATTTCGATTTTATTAAGACTTGATCTTCATTGCTGACGTTTGTACTAAATATTATGCAAAGTCTTGCATTAAAACATTAATCAAATTTTAAAATTGAGTGTGAAATATATTTTTCCAATTGCATTTTTTAAATAGAGTTTGGCGACACTGCGGCGGCGCTCCAAACAAAGGAGTCGAGTCCAACTTCGTAGAATACGCAACGGTTTTTTCCTGTTGACAAAATGGCGGAGTTTTTCGATCGTGCTCAAGATCGTGCTGGAATTGCTGAGGATTATTGAATCGGAAGATCTTGGTTTTACTGCGCACATTGCCATCGTGACAACGCCGTTTCGACTTTCAAACCTGCGCAGACATTTCATGAAAGGTAGGAACAATGTTTCTTTATTGCAATCGCGAAATAACAGTCGTAATCGAAGTGTTATGCCGGCACGTTTTGAGCGGGAGAATTTTGTCGTTCACTTTGTACGCTTAAAACCAAGGCTTAGAACTTTAATCCCATGAAAGGCAATTGATATGATAAGCCATCCTGCTTATTCTTCACAGTTGGATGGTTAAATCGGTGTATTGAAATAAATAATTAACGATATATTGATAATAAAGAACGACAGGAATTTTGAGAGAGCGGTATGACGTCACGCTATCGATTGACTGGTCGAATGGAACGTAATTCGACCGCTGATTGGTCCGTCACTTCCAGTGACGTCATTACTCGTAACTCACGCGTTGCTTTTTACCCTGGGATAGCCTCGTGATCATTTGTCGCCAGGTCGGCCTGTAGATGGCAGCAGCTCATTGATGGCAGTGTCGTCTCTAATGGCAACGCGTATTATCACTCCCTATGGGAAAACGGATAAGTTAGGGAATTTTAGTGATGTCAAGGGAGTGCGGGATTAATGAAAAATGTGTCAAGGAAATGGACAGTTATATTGGAAAGAAATGCTAGCTTTCCATTTTTGAAATACAATCTATAATTCCTGTGGAATTCGCAAGATGACGCTACCGTAGCTATAATATATTTGATTGATTGCAAATAGCGCCGTCTAGTGCCGACTACGCGCATTATTTCGATTATAAGACAGTTTCAGCAAAAAAAATTGGTATAATCTTGAACAAGAAATGTTATAGACGTTATCACTGCAAACAAAGATGGCCGCCATCTTAGCCAATGTTGTCAACATTTTTATCTTTACTGTATTTGCACAGTAATCAAAATTATGTAGGAGAAACCGCAGATGTTGCCAGATACTGACAGCTCTGATAAAGTGGTTTACTTTGCAATAAAGTAACAATTGAAATTAGTGGCACGGTAATTATGGTAGTTTTTTGTTTGTTTTGTTGGAAGAGAGTTTGAATAATACAAGTTTGTGTGTGTGTGAAAAAGAAATATGTGCCCCGCCCTGTCACGTGACCCGTTATCTGGGTTTTTAAAAGTGTATGTGTGTTTAATTTACATGAATGGAGAGCTTTTATAGTATATGCTGGTTGGCTGGGAAAATTTGGATTTTTTGCATTCGCCCCTCCCATTTTTCAGGATTAACCTCGTTCCATAAACCGCGGTGTGTGTGTGTGAATATAATAATAAACGTGCAAACTGTCCATTCATTTAAGGTTTAGTTTCGGATCGACTCTCCTTTCAGCTTTATTACTTGAAAAATAGCCAGCCATCGATTATTATCTTAGCTACTGCAGGGGTTGTTAAGAAAGAACGTTATCAGGGGTTGTTTCAAAATTATGTTCGCATGTGGGTGGATTTTTCATTATGAAATTCGTAATTACCATAGCAAGACAGGATTTTAATGAATGATAAGTTGTTTGTATGGTTAGGAAGGAAACTTTTAATCTAGAATTTCCTCAGATTTATTATTAACCAAGTAGGACACGTTATATTTATTTAATTTACTTTTTATGTTTTGATATTGGAATTACGTGCTTTGGTTGAAATTTTAGTATTATGTCTATTATTTGAAACGTGGGATTTCTGTTGAAGTTTGATAATTTTTGCAAAGTTTAGTTAGTAGATAAGTATATTTTTTTCTTTATTAAAAAAGGAGAATGAAGACAGTTGTAAATCATGTGAAAGGTAATTTCTTTGTGGTGCTGTGCGCGAGAAAATTACATTTAGTTTTATGATCTGCGACGTGTAAAAGAAGAAGGAAGAAAAAATAGTTTGCCATGTATGGCGAGCCGGCTGACTCTTTTTATTATTCTCGGGCGTAATAACAATAATGGCGTTTATATCTCATGCAATATGTAGAAGTAGATTTAGAAAATTGCGAAGGAAAACGTCAATATATGCCTTGGGAATGTATAAGAATGGACGGGATTTACAAATGTAGATATAAAAGGGGAAAAAGTGAAAGTTTTACCTTGGTTTTACAATGGTTTTAACTTTGAACATAGAGGCCTAGTGCCAAGTTTAGAAGAGGATTAAATATATTTCAGTTTGAAACGAGTTCATCGTCCCTGCAGTTTCATATCGATCTTTTAAATCCTCTCCTGTCTGTTTTATTATTTACGGATTTGCAACATGGCCAAGGCAATAAAAATGAAAATTTGTTGCCTTTTATCGTGCTATATGTACATTTGCACCCAGAGCTAAATTTGAAATAATCTTCCCACAGGTACATTATTTGGACCGTAGGGATCGTTCGTAAATAACGTTACGAAAGTCAAATTTAAATTACGGTGTGTAATTAATCTTGAATTAATATGAGATTACTTATAACTTGCATTGCAATATTGTAATTAAAGTTTTTAACCATCTCTAAAACTTCTTTTTTAATGTTTATTAGCAAAGTTATTGTTATTTATATGTACTAATAAAAGTACAAATTTGTCACGTGACGTTATTAATGGACGGCCCCCTTCAGTCCTTCAGTGGGAACTGTTTAAGGTGTGAACCTGTACATGGTGGAAAATTTGACTTTTGTGCTTTGGAGAGTTAGTGAAATGATTTCCATGTTTTCCGAGGAAAGTAAATAAGGGACCGAACATGCGTGATGGACGTCCCCTAGCGTGACTCTATGACGTCACGGCGGCATAATTTGAGCCTCCAAGTTGGAAATTGCGCTTTATTATCGTCTCTCTCGCACACACAAGAGACCCGATTGACAAAATAGCACTTGTACTGTTTAGTATTTTTCGACTGACTTGTACACCACGCCCCCTCGTCCCTCCCCCCTCTTTGTTGACCCCTTGATCCTCCCTTGGGGGGCCCTATTCAAACTTTTCTTTTCATCGCGACTTTTTTTCTTTCTCTCCTTCACTTTTCAATGTTGTCTGTACTTCGATTGTGGAAGTCGTTATTTTTTCGAATACAGTTGCAATATATTAGTGACTGGGGGACGTGCATAAATCACGTAGCTATAGATAAGTGGACTCAAGCTCATAGAATCCCCTGGAAGCGATGTTGCCAAGCAAAACAAGACACGCCTATAAATCACTTGATAATTGAAGGGACTTGTATATTATGGTGAGCAGCAACTTTTATTTTTCGTTCTGTTTTTCCACCCCCAAAAAACAGGGCTAAAATGGGAAAAATTAAACGTAGAGGTAGGTCGTAAATAGGGGAATTAAGGTTTTTTAAAGGTGAGTTGCGATAAAGTAAATGGGATGAAGGTGATAAATGGGTCGAGGAAAGGAAAGGCGGCGATAAATAGTGGGGCAAATAATGTGGGCAATGAATATTTTAGACGTGAAATATTTGTGCGGCCATTTACGTTAAAGCTGAACGTCCCCCTTTAAAGCAGCGCACCTTTAAAAACTGGGCCGATCGATAATGCGGTTGCCATGGAAACGATAAAACCAATGCATGCAAAGCAAATTTATCCAGGCTTTTATTATGTATGCTGTGTGGCCTATATATAAAGTAATATTCGGTGAGATTTTCGTTTTATTTTAGTATTTCTTTTTTGTCCCATCGTAATTATGACAAGATTTTATTGTTTTTGACAATTTTTGACAAGACACGTGACCAATGTTGGAGAAGAAAATAAATGTAGGGGTTATTATTAGGGGGTGAGAGGTAGAAAAGCGGAAAGTTGCGTGGCCATTGTTGTATTGTTAGACTTTGATGGATGGAAAGCCGGTTGTTGCTGTTGTTGAAACCGAGCTTAATTATACAGTCATCGATTTGTGTATCGTGCAAAATGCCAAGCTTTTATATATTATATCGTTTCGGTTCGAGGAACCAACACCTGCACCAATTCACTATTTATTACGTTTTTCTTTTGGGTATTTTTTGGGACGTTGTGACGTAGTTGGTTACCAAGGGGACGTTCAATAATGACGTGCGGTGGGCGTTGTCGATCAAACGCAGTTTCTATTTTCATTCGCGTCGTTGTGGAGATCATTTATGTTATTATTATTATTGATGTTACTTGTTTCCTACGTCATCACAGTGTTATTGTTATATAGGTACATCACTCAGCTGTGTTTGTTTTCTCGTAATAACAAATAATGGGAATGGATTATTGGGGAAAATGTCTGTTTTTATTAGATGGATTACACACAAGTAATTTTATTATTTCTTAACAATTATTATTAGTTATAGTAATCAGTTGTTTGGTTATAATGGAAAAAAAAACTATTTGCTGTAATAATAGTAGGTTTCATTTGTTTTATCTGACATTGGAGGAAAATGCAAGTAGACAAGCTCCGCCCCTTAATGGAGGTTTACATAGTAGTTTTTTTACTTTTACATTTACATTTGTTATGAATGAATTTATATCGTGCTGTCATATAAAGTAGGGATTGTGGTTGGTGAGAAGGATTTTAGTTTGATGTATGGTTCAGAGATTAGAGTAAGACTCAAATCCGCCATTTTGTTTATTCTTGCCGGAGATAATAAGCCAGTGGGATTTATTTTAAGGGCGTGGCCATTTAGTAAAGTATATGTGAAATGCGTGTTATATATGTGGAAATGTAAATATTTCATGATGTTTTGTTACTTATGACGTGTTTTTCATTCCATTATTTGAAAGTTATCGACTGTTTTGTGGGCGGGCAATTGGAAGGGGAGGAGTAAAGCGATGATTGACGTTCGGATAATGGACATTAGACTGCGGGCTACACGTTATTACATTTATCATGTCGATATATCGATCATGGAGGAAGCTACTAACCGTTTTGTCCATGTTTGACACGCAAATAACTGATGTGAATATTTTTTTTTTTACCCCTGACGTGTGATTGGTGGAAAATGGAAACACTTTAAATATTATTTTATTTATTTCACGTTTTAGAAAATAAAATTTGCTCGTATATTTGGATATGTTTTTGTAGTAAAAAATGTACTGAAACGAGATTTTTTTCAAAGGTTTCTTTTATATTGCATTTTTCTTTGAAGGAACATCACGGATCGATAATTCAATAATTACGTCAACGGCGAATGACGTTTTCCCCCATTTTTTTCCCCTCCTTTTCTCGTTTTGACAGCCATGACACTTTCATGGGAAATGCTATAGGTACTCAATTATTTCTTTGAAGTATGGAATTATAAATTAAATTCTTTTTTAACAATTTTTAATTTGTTATTGTAAATGACAGATTTAATTGCTGTATTTTACATTTAAATTTTTAAAGCAAAATTTTTATTATAGCAATTTTATAAAAATATAATAGGCGTTTGTTTGGAGTTTATTTAGGATAGATTATGATTTTGATACATACGGAAGTTGGGTGTAGATTTGTTTTGTTGTCGGTTACACCCTTAAATTTGTGACACGTGCTAAACTGGTAATTTCTAATACATATTAAAGAACCTCGGAAACAGTGAAATTGCACGTGTATATAAATGTAGTAGTAATAAAAAGAAAACGTGAATCTTGTTTTTAACTCTGTTTTTAACCTGAATTTCGTTTTTGTTGAGCCGATTTTGACGCGCCGGTGAGGAGTAATTTGAAGTCGCTTTCTTTTACACCTTTCTAAAACTTTTTACAAAAAAAAAACAAATTGAAGGGTGTGTGTGTACGCAATTGCATATACATATATACAGTGTAACCAAGTTTTTGGCCAGTAAAAAATTGTGTTTTTGGTGGGTCTTGAGGGCAGCAAGAACAAGTTTGTATCGCCCAGAGAGATAAATCAAAGACAGGGGGGTGCAAAAAATGGGAAACACTTTTGGGAAAAGTTAAAAAGTGTTTATAATGTTCTCTACGACCACACAACACGATTTTTTGCTTGAAAAACAAGTTAGAAATTCGCATAAAACCAAGTGATTGCCAGGAATTTTAACTGCCATATTTCTGCTGTTCAATGTCTTATTTTATAGGGGTTATTCTTGTTGGTAATTATATAATACCTTTTGTTTATATTTTATCATTCTGCAGTTCAGTTACTTTAATTTTTTAAGATGTGCATAAGAAACATATGTAGCAAAAATTGACATTTGTTTTCTTCAACTTAAATTGGAAAGTTAATTTACACTTTTTATATGAATTGCACAGTTTAAAAAAGTATAATAAAAGTCTATACAGTGAAATTAGCAGTTAACTCGAATAATTTGATGGAATGTTCGGTGGAACGTTATAATTTAATTTGATTGTAGTAATTAAATAAGGCAATGTAATGAAGTTAAGTTGGTAGTAATTTTGCGCTAATTATACAGACTCTATTTAACTTCTTTCAGTCTGTGTAATTTAAAAATGGCGATTTCCAGCACTGGTTTGCATATTGTACTATTTGATTGGTGCATTTTAACTTTGAAATAAGACGGTTGATTCAAGTGTTAAAAAATGTGTGTCTTGATTACGATTTTTTTTAAACACAAGTCATTAATGTGCGTAATTATCTTGGCTGAAACTCGATTAGATTATCTTTTAATGAGACCTCATATGTGCTACTTTTGATAAACGAGGCTATCGGTCGTTGTAATTAAGAGTGTAGGTGGCGCTGTTGCTGCCAGTGGTGATTCATTGTTACGATTCTGGCTATATAATATGACAGGTTTCACTCGTGTAAACCCATGTAAACCAGTGTAATTTTTAAATACTTTTGCTGGCACAAAATGATGGTTAGCAGACCAATTCGTCGGTATGAGAGCGCCATCTGTTGGTGAAAATCGGAACTACACAAGCGTGACTGCCGTAACATGGGTTTCCTGCGTTGCATTCGTTCATGCAGTGACATACTTAACAGCATGTTTGGGAGATATTTTTGCTTGGCGCATGCGCACAATTGCTCGCCGAATTCGTCTATATAGGGAAGGATTTGATATATTTACGTTTTTGATAGGTGTGTGGGGAAAGAAGATAGGTGTGAAAAATGGGTGTTGAGGGCGGTATTATACACATACTTATTATAGCCATGAAATTCACATCCATCTTGCCAATATTTTTTGAATATGTGGATATTTTTGGTCCCTTGGCAAAATAATAATAATAATAAAGAAAAATAAATCTGCAACAGTTTTTCACGATAAAGTGAAATATGTAAGTATAAATCGCTATTTATTAAGCAACAATTTTTGTTGCTTCAGCTTGAAATATATATATTTTTACAGGGTTGTTTAATATTTTCTGAGCAACTGACGTTTTCATATATGTACCAATATGAAATTAAAATTTCAACTATGTATATGTAACATATTTCAGCTATGTTTGTTGAGGTTGTTTTTTCCGTTTTACATGAAGGAAATTACAAACTGGTGTTTGTGTGCGTTGGCAGTTATATGCTGCAAATATCGACCGGTTGCCATGGCAACTATGAAGCTTTTATATACGATTCTCCCAAGATAAGAGTACCTACTTATTTTTTTTTTGTAGCAACGATCAGATTGATGTTCATATATTATTTATTTTCGCTTGTTGAACAAGGGCCTATATATCGTTTAAAAGCCCAAATATTTATTCAGTATATATCATGTTTCTTAAATTATTTTCATGCACTTAGCTTTTTTTTTATACTTGGCAATTTCGCGTTTAATAATTTAAAGTTTATCTATTTATTATGATGCATTTTCGAATTTTGCTATAGCTATGTTTTACGTTGATATAAAGCAAGGAACTAAATAAGGTTTTCGAAATTATATAACCTCAAATAAAATGATTATAGGATGAAAGGTAATTTGTTAGGTAATTTAGAAATTTATGTAAAAATGGACAATTCATTTGAATTGCTTTGTGAGTTTATGTAGTATTTAATTATGTATTGTTTTGGTGTTGTTTTTTTTTGTTATTAATGTAAGGCTGTTTTTTTCGAGATTATTTTCATTTTTTTTAAAGGGGAAATATTAAAATATTTGTTTTATCCCAGTCTGTTGCAATTGTTAGCTTGTTCAAACAACGACAGTGTGACATGACTGTTGGGTTCAGTCACGGAAATTACATGTCACTGTCATGTCTTTGTAAAATAGTGGAACAAAATTGCATTTCTACGCAAATGAAAAAAGCTTATCTAGCAATTTTTTATTATGTTTGTCGTTGAATTAATCCGAGTGTATTTACATGAGTAGGCCTAAAACTAAATAATAAACGCTTGTGATTTATTGCATTGGAATGTAGCCAGGATGTTGCTTCTTACATGACATGTAAGCAACATAATACTACCAGATTATATAGTTTTTTTTTTTTAAACATAAAATACTTTTGGCGACAAGATGGCCTGTTATTGCCCAAGAAGACATTTTTATCGCTTGTCTGATAATTGAGTTCAATTATCACCCGGAATCAAAGTTGAAAATTTGTGACCTTATTTTATATAGTAGTACTAATTATTCCCATTAAGTCTGCGGGGAGTCCCAATGCAAAACGGAACAGCGGTTATGCTCATACTTTTACGGGGCGCTTGTGCGGGAAATGCTGTTCCAATTACTAACGCGCGTCCCTGATTTTTTAATACATATGAAACTATCCATTTAAAATTAAAAATGGTGTAAACCTGTACACCATTAGGACAACAAATTTGATGATTTTGGATAATATAGGAACTAGTTCACATTTTTAAAATGTTCACAGCTAATTGACATTTTGTAGAGATAAAAAGATTGTGGAGATAAAAGTTAGTATTTTTTTAAAGTGGGAATTTCAGATTGAAGGAAACATGTTAACTGCTAGTTAACTTAAGTGTTATATCCGTCTTTGTTTCTTTTTTAACGGATTTTTAGGTGTAATTGAGGTTTTCTCATGCGTGAGCAATTTAGCAATTTGCAACAATTGAGGAAATTGCACTGTAATTTTGCCTGTCTGTCTCTCTCAAGATTGAAAAGTTGGAGATGTGAATTTTCATGCATAAAAGTTACAAACCGGATGAAGTTTTCATGTTAGTATTTCTTTTTTTACAGTTGCCTCTTTTCGGTTTGTTTGCAAAGTAGAGTTTGAAAAACTTTTTCTCTGCCTACAAGTTTTCATTGAGCAACTTTCTTTTTAAGTCTTCTTTGTTATGTCTTGAGTCTGTTGTTGTGGAACAAATATATGTAAAAAAGTAGTTGGGAAATAAAACAAAGAAATGCAGACACTTGACTGACTTCTATATGAGGAAAGTTGAAAGAATTTCATGTTTAAAAAACGAACAAGACTGTGTTTCAGACTTGATAATAGGAATTTTATGCTCTAGATTCTTGAAAATAACACAGTATGTGTTTATAGTTTATACATACTATGTGACTGTGTTTTATTTTTGTGGAAATGTGGAAAGAGGAACAATGTATCGATTTTTCTTTGCCGATATATATTTTCTGGAAAAAATCAAGATGGCCGCCGATCGATTTTGTGGCATATTGAGATGGAAGAAGCCATTGTGGAGCATCAACATGCACTTTGAATGGGGTATCTTCTTGCAGGTTATTGTTGGGGGTTGTGTGTTTGAAGGCATATATTTTTTGTAGGTGTTGAGGGTGGAAATGACCCTTTGGGGCGATTAATGGGTCAAGTGTTGGCTTTGAGTGTCACACTTTTATGCCAACTTGCGACTGGAAAGACATAAAGGACATGGCAGCTGTGTGATTATCTTGTCCAAAAGCACATCATCCCTCCTCTTATTTATTTATTTTCTTTGTCAGAAATTTTCTTCTTCCTCTTCTTTATCCTCCTCCTCATCCCAGCCCAACTCTTCGTTATTTGGGCCCATCACTTTTGGCGGCCATCTTGTCTGTCATTTTCACATCCTCCCTCTTTTCTTTTCATTTTTTTTTATCTATGACTGGACACAAAAAGCTTTGTGTCACTGTGTCCCAGATGCACAAGTTGAAGTACCCTTCAAATGGATGTTTCTAATTCGTTGAAGTATTTTCCTTATTAGTGGATGGATGGCCGCCATTTTGTTTAAATATTACTATTTTGTTTTACATAAAATGACTATACTAGAGTAATAACATTTGAAAATGTGAGTATGATCATGGCTGGTTTTGACGTCATTAGAGGTTTTATGTGCATGCACTTTGTGAAAGTGCGTTTCCTTAGAGAGCCATTTGCAGAAGGGGCGTGTCCAACGCGCATGCGCACAATTCTCCATGCTAACCTGTTA
This sequence comes from Glomeris marginata, assembly GCA_034696005.1. Lineage (NCBI taxonomy): Eukaryota > Metazoa > Arthropoda > Diplopoda > Glomerida > Glomeridae > Glomeris > Glomeris marginata. The sequence goes on along the minus strand of JAQFZQ010000458.1, from coordinate 2,660 downwards.
TTATTTAAAGGTGAGCTGGAATTTGCTGCTATATACCTACAAACACACAGCTGTTTGCAATCCTCGAAAAATGTATTTACAGTTTCTGGAAGAAATGGGCGTGACAGAATAAATAATTAAACCATGTGACATATGGTTACAACACACTTTAGAATCACCCTGTAAATATGTTTCACGTCCGCAGTTATAATTCCTTTTCTGGGAAGGTGATTAGAAGCGATCGATTGTCTACTCGTCTCCTATTGGTGCGTTTATAAGACACGCCTCCCCCTTCCTTTTCCTCCTCCCCATTAACGTTGATTATTTTTATTGATCGTTACGTGCAACTTACGACTTTAAAGACCCAACTTTTTTCTTTTAAATGTATTTTATTATTCAGCAGCAGCAGGCTTTCCATTGTTCCCACTTCAAGTCATCAGTGTTGCCCGATGTCGTTTACAGATTTCCCGGTATTGATGCGATCGCAATTATTAAATTACAAATTAATTTTATAAATATTGCAGTTGTTTGCGTAATAATATTATTGCAGATGTTTAAAGAAAAAATTGCGAAATTTGTGATTGGTCACACGGTTGAAACTTCTTTATGCGAGTTTTAAAGTATGGCTTGCGGCTGTTTCAAAAATTCTTCTCTTTTTGTTTCTCTAAATTTAAACTGTGTGCACTTGGAGATTCTTAACTTTTTTTTAGATTTTGAAGTAGATTTGAAGAAACTCGTTTATCATGTGTATACTAATATAATTACGTATGTAAAAACTTTGACTTGGGAGGTTTTTATATAATGTGTTGCGTGGAGATAAGGTGTAAAATGGAGTGTAGGTTTGAGTTTTTCTGTTTGAGGGGGTGGAAAACTTGGTGAACTTTTGTTACATAATACTTTTGTTGTATAATACTTTTGTTGCAACTTTGATGAAGCACTTTGAAGAGCTTTGTGTGTGAAACAGGTTTTCTTTGTTTGTCAGTTGTGGGAGGGGCTATAAAGTGAAGTTTTTTTCTCTAATATTTTGATCGGTTTGTGAAGTGGATTTGGATTTTCCAGTTTAGGCAAGTAATATGAAAGGAAATGCTGTGGTGTCATCGTTCGTTGAGACCCTTGAGATTTAGACAAGAAGGACTATTGGAGATAGGATCGATAGCCCCAAGAAAAGCCCTTTTCTTTTGTTTCCTTCCTCCTTTTCGGTCGTCTTTCTTTTATCCTGACATTCCCTTCTTCCTGGAAATCCTTTTTCTGGTTCACATTCCTTCAGTTTAGGGTTCAATTCCCTATACAAACCCCCCCCCCTTATGTTGAAACTTTCAAAAGGACCCCACTTTTAGGAATTGGGGCCGAGGTCATTTACTAATCCTCAACTCTTAGTATAGTAAAGTACTTAAAGTACTAGCAACAATAAAAACATAAATTTAAAGCCAGTTTTACAGGATCTAGATAAGTATTAAAATTAATACTAAAAAATGTAATGACGTCATTTTAGGATGACAGGGTCAAACTACTGGCTTAATTTTTTGTTTCCAATCCTGGTTTCAATTTAGTGACGTCATCAGAAAGCTTATTTAGGCTGTGCAATTCATATTTAATAATATTGATTCAGCATTATTGTCTTAAATAAAGAGAAAGTGGAAATATTAAAGAATATGTAAAGAAAGATAAATTGAAAGGAATGGAAAAAGTTTATCGATTTTCTTTTGTGTAATCCAACCAGAAACTGCATTTATTATTTTCATTTCCCAATTGTACTCTTTACAAGGAAAATTACATTGTGGAAAAGAAAAACAATCTGAAACCAATTTCTTTTTGATAAAAGGAGAATCCCGATTTTGAACAGCTGCTAAATAAAACCCGAGTTTCTGCTGGAAAATTTTTTGAAAAAATGCAATCTAATCAAGTATTGATCCATCGATTGAGCAAGTGTTTACAGATAATATCACACTGTGTATGAACCTCCGGGGTAGTGTATATATAACATTGGATCTTAATTTGTGTACTCAATTAGGAAGGCGGAAGAAATTATGCAAAATCAGTTTACACAGGGAGAGATATTGCATAGGTATTAGCTGCCGTGCAACATCGCCGTTGCCGTATCATGGGGAAAGTTGCACGAGCAATATTTCCTTCGCAATTTTATTGCGTATGCAGATTTTGTTGCCGATTTAATCGGTTTTTAAGGCTGTTTTAGGCACAAACAACAAGGATAAATGGAAATAGCTGTAGAATATGACAGCTAAATTGGGGTTTCAGAATTGGATAAGTAGATGGAGAATAATTTGCGGGATTAAGTGGACTTTTTTGTGAAATATAGAGCTGTCAAAATGTGATTACTTATGTTTCTTTTATTATGCACTCAATCCTTTTAGCTAATGCACTTAGGCTTAATCCAAGAGGTCAAGTCGATGCGATGACCTGCATTTTACATAATTTGTCATATTTTTTATGTGTTTGTGTACAATGTGTGATGATAACATCTTGACTGTTGTGAGCATTTGGTAATTGCTTCAGTGAACCCAACTAAACTTTAATCTACTCGTCACATAACAGCAACTGGTCACATTCATGAAAATTTGATGACTGTAAGTTGACTTGCTGATATTAAACCGAGATGAGGGGAAAAAAATGACAATGTTTCGTTCACATTCAAGAGTGCACTGACTCGATTTCCAACTGGA
>JAQFZQ010000457.1:0-33006 GCA_034696005.1 Glomeris marginata | reverse complement strand
AAGTTTCGCGATTAAATTGTAATTGCGAACTGAGAATAAAAATAAAGTCGGATACTTTTTGGACAGCCCTCGTACATTTAAAATACATTTCACATTGGAAAACATAAGGTGGAAAATAATAAGATGCAGACTTGGGAAAATAGACTTAAAGTCATACCACTTGCTTCAACGAATCTACAGTGTTGTGGGTGCAGAGGAATTATAAAGGAGCGAACAATTTCCTTTTGTTGAACAATTAAATTAGCACCTTGTCACCATTTAAATTATTGGGTCACCTGCAAAAGCAAGTGTAAACTTTAACAAAGGGCGTATGGAACTGTAAATGGTTGCCATTTATCGTATACAACCCCTCATTGTGCAACCATTTCACTGCATGACTTTCGATACGTGGGTCATGCAGGCAATTTTCCCAAGGGGCTATACCGGCTGCATTTTTTTATCATTGCTGCTCCGTTTGTTGACCGATTTCAAATCTCTTTTTGCCAAGACGCTTATAACTGTGTTGCCATCCTTTCCTAAATTGGAACTACACTCCTTTCTTTAAACCTCACGAAGTTAGACTTCGAATGACCTTGATTACTGGCATCAAGGTCAAGTGTGACGTCATTAACACATGTCCATAAGCAAATGGACCAACTTTGTTCATAGCCATCATTCACCTGCAACCACTATTTTCGCAGCATTTACAAAAGTGCTATACGTTAACTGACAGTGTAATTTTCAATAAAACCCACAAGATCGCACAATCTGACTTCCCTGAAAATATGACTATACGTACTCAAAGGAGCAAATTATTTACTTGTGATCATACTATATATGTAGGCGTACCAGAGGCATCTTCACCAGCACAAAGGAGATACTACAATACCCGGCATGCAAGGCTTAACACATGAACAAAACTTTATAGTGAGTTTGATACAGGTGCGTATGTTTCGTGTTTTTCCATGTTTCTAAACAAAACTTTCATGCCTGTTATTATATTGCATGCTGTAGTTTACATGCGAATCAAAACAAAATGGATCAGAATATGGAGACATTCACAACTTTAGGTATGCCCAATCTTCGATGATCTGTAAAAGCATATGGTCCTTACCAATATTTCTTTCCAGAACCAACTACGTTTTCAGAAATCTAATTAAATTCCAAGAAATATTCAACTGTCCACAGCCCAGAAACACAATTGATCATAAGAAATGCAACAAGCTTGTTGCAGATACTAATATTCCATCGGACTCCACACAGTCTAACTTTTGTCATTACGCTGAGACATCAAATTCAGTTTAAGCCAATGGTGCGCTCAAAATGTAACAATGCTATATTAATATATGTATTTTTATATTGACATGATATTAAAAGATTATATATCACTATACATTGATAGTGTTTGGTTTAGCCTGAAATCATCTACGTGCCTGCCCTATATATACATTCTTCTATTATTTATAATACATGCATTCTAGTTTATAATATAAACCCCAGATCTATTGAAGTTTCTCAGTTTCACCTTAGCACTGGGAATACAATTAATTTCGTTATGTTTTTCCAGCATTTCAGCAAATTTTACGTGGAGAGGCTATAAAAAAAGGCCTATTACATGTTTTTGTATATCCCACCAGTGACAGTTAATTACTCTTCTTATATTCAGCAAATACTGTTATTGAAAAATGCATAAGAACTGCCTACCTTGGTCTTTAAATGGACATCAGCAACTCTTGACATCAGAAATAGCGGTGGCATTTCATGAGCATCCAACGCAGAGTTCTGAAAAGTCAATGAAAATATGTTAATCCAGTGGTTTATCACACAAAGGACACAAGCATACAATAAATTTCTTCAATTTACGAAATTGAAATAGAAACCAAGACAAAATGCCACGTTTAAATAATTTAGGCCCAACATGCTGGGCATATGAACGTTAATTGTTAATAACTTCACCTATCATGACTTACCAATAAATTTTAAACTGTGCATTCGCTGTAAAAATGTCTTATCATATTCAGTTGTAACCCCATCCTTTGTCTGATTATAACACGAGTTCTGTCCAGAGGTTCCACCACAAGTGACGTCCTAAACCAGTCTGACGAGTAGCGAATTTTAGGAATTTCAAGTTCCTGTGATGTCGCAATCGGTCGCAATAGGTTGGAGGGACTGCTATACAAAGTGAGATACAAAGGTCACTGTGAATTCATAATTAAATATTCCGACTGTATATTTTGAAAATAAACTCATGTTGTTGCCTTTTAAAAGGCTAGGTAAATATAATATTGCAATATATGTTAGCGGAACTGTTTTAACTTAAAATTTAGTTCAGAATCCGATTATTCTAATTACAGAATTTATTACAAAGGTTTTTATTCATACATTACATCATATTTCTAATCAATTTAAACTATATCGATATTATTTTAAATTGTGACAAGGGTATCAAATAACTGTCGAATAATTAATCATGCTGAAGACATATTTATTTATTTATTTACTAAAACTAAATTTGCGCAGCAACATGAATATAAATTCAGCACTTTTATTATACGTTCACACTAACTTTTATGGACACTTGAATACTTTATTTTTAAATCTTCCTAACAAGTGTGCAGGGCTTATAACAGAATGCAAATTAGAAATAATTAAAACAAAACGTTAGGAAAATGAGCATAATAAAAGATAGACTTCACTGGGAATTTTAAAATAATATTACTTCATTCTATTAATTATTATTTTTCACATACATTGCTTCACGCTTTCAACACTACTGGGTGGGAATGTGTGCGAATAACAAGTCCACTTTGCAGATTAATCAATAAAATTTAGAACTTTATCCGCATAAAACCCACGTAAGTTAAATGCACAATAAAAACAAAGTTCTAAGCAATTCTGTATTTTAAAGTTTAATTGCAAATACACTAACAAGTCTACGACAGCACACATCTCAGTTTGGGTATACAGATGAAACCAAGCTGTGTATGCTCACAACCAAGTTCAAAATCATTAGTGTTTGTGTGGAGCCTTCCTCAATATTCACAGATTACAATTACGGTATCAAAAGAGCTGACCAAGCCACCAGTATCCGGTAGAGGATTGTCCACACGAGATCGCAGGCACAGCTCACATTAATCATGTACATCCCAGCTAGAACACTGATATCAAGTCATTCAATCTCCGTGCGATAAGTGCAATTTTAGCTTAGCTGCAGAAATCCACGTCTCACGAAGACTCTTGGCCAACTTCAAGCGACAACAAGGGGCTCGTCATCCGAAAAGCCACGTATCATCGGCGAATCTTCCTCTTCTGAAATACAAACCAAACACCATTTATATATTGCATGTTTACCATCTCCATTAAATGCATTTCATCGTTCCAAATTACCGATTATATATCCTGAATATGATGCAAAATTTAAAACATTCAAATAAATTAAACAAAAAGTTATTTCAAATTACACAGATGTGAGAAGCATTTTTCATTTGAAAATTACTTCACAATCGCATATAAATGGCTTGTTAAAGGTTAACTGACACGATTTTGTAAGGTATATTTGAAAATTAACCTGCACAAAGTTAAAACCATGAATAAAAATGGTGGTAAAACGAAATCTGTTCTACGCAATTCACCTTACAAAGCCGGTCACCAATAAAATTGAATAATTTAGAAACTTGAAACTAACCAATGCCAAGTTCATCCCCTGTTGAGAAAGTAGTAGCTCCAGACCGAGTGTCATAGTGACTATTGGCGAAAGAAAGGAAGTTTCTCTGAAGACGGCGATGACGGACTAAAATGCAGACAAGAGCTGCTCCGAGAGCGGTAACCAGCACCACAACCGCTACGGCAATTCCCACCAAATTAGTTGTTGACAACGTCATTGGCATCGCCTCACCTGCAAAACAAATACCCAAACACAAAAGTTAACACTTAAAACTGACTAGTAATTAATGAATAAAAAGTCAATATAGGGTTTCTCACTTAGAGGGCTCAGAATTGCAATTTTCTCAGAAAGTGGACTTTCCAGGCCTCGTTCGTCTCGCAATGCAACCGCAACATGATATTGTCTTCCTCTTTCAATTTTCTCAATAATGAAAGGCGATTCTGTAACTAAGAACTCTTTTCCTGTCATGACATCACTGCTGTTTTCTGATATCCGCACAACAAACCATAGCCTAGTAATAGCAAACAATAATTAAATTAGTGCATTGCAATACAAAAATTGAAATATATGCCTTGTTGACAAAAATTCCCAACTAACTTTTCAGTTTTCAGGCCAGAAGGCAGACTTGACTGCTCCCAGCTGAGAACAAAATCTCCATTCGCTTCCTCGAAAGTCCTCAAACGATGCGGAGCCGGAATTGCCGGCGCGTCAAAGTAAACCGGATCGGAAGGCCGTGCTCCATTGTATTTCGTCTACACAGAAACAACATGCATGTGAATTGCAGAAAGTTAAAAACAAGACAGATGCAGTACTACTCACTTGAATTGTTATCTCGTAACGACCTCCGAAATGGATGCTCATGTTCAGCTCTTGATGCAGATCTGATGTTGGTGCGAGAGCGAACCACTCATCTTTCTTTAGATGGGTTTCCCTCACACGGATCTGAAACCATCAAATACTTAATATACAAAATACTTAAACTAGATGTAAGGCCAATTACACCTATTCCTATAGGATATCTTTCTGCCGGCACATAAAGAGTGTATTAGATAACTGTATATAATTATCACCTTATATATGACGGGATTATCGATTTGATCACACGATGCTTTCCAAGATATCACCATCTTTTGTTCATCTTCTCTTGATCGTGAAACGACAACAGATTTGGGAGGAGCACGAGGATCATATTCACTTTCAAGCTCCGCACCGCTACCCCATGGACCGTATCCCAATGGCCCAATCAGTCTGACATTAAAGAAGTACTTTTCACATGCTTCCAGGTCACGAACTGTCCATTTGATGTCACTCGTGTTGGCCTTTGGTGCTGTAAATAAACACATGATCATGCACTCAAAAACTCCACATCAAAATTGAAATGAAATGCACACAACAACTTACCAGATTCCGATAATTTCAGCATACTTGTGGCATAGTATATGCCGTAGACCCACTGAACTTTGCGTGGATCATCCGGTGCCATCCATGTCAGTTGAATAGTGGTTCCCTTCATTAGGGTGGCCTTGATATTTGTAGGTGCTTGCAGAGGTTTTCCAGAAGTTCTGCCTTGAACTTTACTCGCTGGTCCTTCTAAACTGCCCTTGTATCCCATCACGTTGAAAATGTAAAGTGTACCAGGCGACAGGTCAGTGACTGCAAAATTAATCAGTTATCAGTTAATAATCTCAATGAACAAGAATCGGCGCAAGAAAGACGTAACTGTTGTATCTGCTTTGGGTGGGTCCAGTAACCAAAACGGGGTATCTCACATACGAATTGGGGGAAGAAACTGTGATTTTGTATCCATCTGTGGCAGCGGTGAGTGGCTTCCACGCAATAAACACACTGACATTTGTGACATTCAAAATTGCTAGGGCTGAAACGTTCTCGGAGATCGCATCTTGATCGAACACGAGGAATTTTGGTAGCGAAGGTACACTTTCACCACTTTCAGATAGAGCTGTCATCTGCAACCAATAAAGACATTACAATGCAGTAATTGGCTAAAACATAGCTAAAAAGTGTATTTGAAATGCTATGATAAAATAAACAAATAATGATCCATTACCACCAAAAGGAACTTTTCTTCCAAATAACCAACATCAGAAATTAATCTACCTTTCACTAATATTCAAATGTTAAATAAAATCTAACAAGGTACCTAAATTCCTACAAAATAAACATACCCAAAATGAATAGTTGACCCCAGGCTGGAAATGATCACTGATCCCATAATGAGTTTGTTTTGGGTCCATAATATCTTCGTGCCGTGGTGGCAACGGAGGAGAAATGTAAATGCGGTAGCCGGTTACTGTTGTAATCTGGTATACCGGTGGCTTCCACAGAACACGAATCATTTCGCCATTTATCTGTGAAACACTTACATCTTCTGGAGAGCTGGGAACTGTAAAATAAAGTAATCATATAGCACGTGTAACTTTCAAGGTGCAAAATAACATCGTGTAAAACCAAGGTAAAACACACCACCGCCTTGAGTTGACATCAAAATGTACGCGTTGCCACCAAATACCTCCGGCTGAGAATCAAGTTTCACGTACACAGTCACGTTGTATGTTGTTAGAGGTTTCAGGTCAGTAAAATTATGAGAGGATTGATCTGTCCACGATGCGTTCCTCCAAACATTTGTCTTCACTTCACTGCAATGAAAAAAAAATTATACTACGCATTCAAATTACACGCGCTAAAAATCCATTTACCTAATTGATGGCAAATATACAAATGTTTGATTTTTCAGAGGCTCCCAACTGAACATGAAGCCTGTTGGTGTAACTGTTTTAAGGTCTACAAATACATTCCTCACATGGAAAGTTTTTCCTAAAACACGAAATGTCAATATTATTGCAAATATTGTTTTTTGATTTTCACAAGTGCTCTTCACTACCATACCTTGCATTGTTCTACTTAATTATTATGCAATTTAAATTTCTCTTTTTGCAAGGCAGTAGTAGAGAACCAAGCACATGTTAAGTAGTTTAATTTACCACAATTAAATTCATCACTGCCATCGAAACAGTCCGAAGCCCCGTTGCAAACGAAACCTTTGTCGATACAATCGCCGTAACTGCACTCAAACTGGTCAAGTGCGCATCGCTTTATTGAAGGTGTAACTATAAAAACAATTAAAGAACACGGTAAACAATGTGTTTCCTTTAGCTATCACACCAAATGGATCATGGTAGTAACTCACCAGTCGACAGGTTACATCCCCACTCGTCGCTTCCATCAGCGCAGTCAGTTACGTGATTGCACACAAAAGTTCTGGGAATGCAGCCAGCACTGTGAACGCATCTGAAATGGTCACTAGCACAAGTGATAGCTGTACAGTTGGCTTCATCTTCTTGCTCATCACAGTCAGCAACAGAATCACACACCCAAGACTCCCAGATGCAATGTCCTGTAATTACAGCAACAAAATAAAAATTAATTTCATTTTCCACAATATGCTGTTAAATTAAACTAAACCAGAAGTTATTCATATTTAGAATAAGAATAGCTTACCATTTCTACATTTAAAGAAATTTTCTGCGCAACTTGTCGGAACGTCCGGCGTGGTTTTCTCGGTGGACGTGGCTGGGGAATGGGTCGGTCCACAGCCCACTTCATCAGAACCATCAAGACAATCCACCACGCCATCGCACTGCCACCAGAAGGGGACACAGAGGCCGGTGCCGCATGGGAACATGCCCATTGCGCAAGTGCCTGGCTTGCCTGTGGTTACAGAACTGGAAGGTATTGCGGTGGATGTTGTGCAGTTTTCTTCATCCGAGTTATCCCTGCAATCGTTCTCGCCATCGCAGCGCCATTGGTTGTAAATGCACCCTCCTTCACGGCACGAGAACTGCCAGTCATGACAAGATGTTGTGCTACAGTTCTTTTCATCGCTGTGATCTGGGCAATCGTAGTCTCTGTCGCATATCCACGAAGATGGCAAACAAACGTTGGTGGAATTGCAGTGGAAATCACCTTAAAACACAAACAAAGAATGTCAAAGACATCTTTCTCATGTCACGCAACAACACTTACCAAGACGGCATATGGGAGGTGGGGTGCTGCAGCCAATCTCATCAGAGCCATCGTGGCAATCATCTTCGAAATCACATTTCCACTTGGACGATATGCAGCGGCCATTTTTGCACGCAAACTGATCTTTGCCGCATTCTGGATAATGGCAGTTTTCTTCATCCGACCCATCACCGCAGTCATCATCAGCATCACACTTCCAATGGGACAGGATGCAACGTCCATTTTTGCAGGCAAATTGTACAGCGCTGCATGTTGGGTTGCCGCAGCTGAGTTCATCACTGCTGTCACCGCAATCATTGTCTCCATCGCACTTCCAAATAGCCGGCACGCACAACCCATTACCGCATTTAAAAAGTCCTGCGGCACACGATTTCCCTTGTGGTCTGCAAACAAACAATTGGATACAAATTAATTTGCCAACATAATGTTCACACCATTGCATTGCGATAGCAACAAACAAAATCACACACCGGCAAGTTCCATTGGCCATCATGTCTTCACCGTTATCGCACAAGCACCTTTCGTTGCCGGAGCTGGATTTTTCAACCCTGAACCCATCCGGGCACAGACAGGACATTTCCTTATTGGGGCGTCCAGTACACAGATGAGTGCATTTAGAAACGCTAGCAGCACATGGGTTGGTTCCCTGTTGTAAAGTATGGCTGACAATTTTAAGACCCATAAGTCCCGCGAGACCATTGGTCAGCACGCGAACTCCACGACCATCATGCTTGTCGGCTGAATAGATACCCTACAAAGTAATTGAAAGAAAATTCATTGGAATCTATACAATATACGATGAAGATTGAGCAAAAACATTACCTGTCGATTCCAGTCATCCCAGTAAATCCTATCCTTGTATACGGCAACAGCAAAAGGACTTGGAACAAGGAAACTGTTTCTTATTATATATTTCATGTCTCCGCCATCCAGATCAGCTGATGCTATATAGTCAAGACGCGCATCTGCCCAGTAGATTCTATGAATCTGATAGTCCACAGTCACACTGTTCGGCCAAAAGACCAGAGGAGATGAAAAAAGCGTTTTCTCGTTTGATCCATCAAGATAAGCTCGGCCCACGCAAGGCTTCATCGATCCCCAGTCAGTCCAATACATGTATCTAAAATTATGACCACATAATTGTTAGTAAATGTTGACCAACTTATTTGTTACGTACAAACAAAAACAAACCCTTCAACAGGATGGAGAGCAATCCCACGTGGCTTCTCTAACACAGTTTCATTCAAGACCGTTCTTCGCATCCTACCCAAATGATTGACGTCCGTGCGGATAACTTCAATAGTACGTTTCCTGCCGTCTACAAAGTAGAGGTTTTGACTGATCCAGTCAAACGCCATGCCTTCAATAACCTTCATGTCAGATTCCAAAAGAACCTCCGTTGCATGCATTCCATCCATGCGTAACCTCTACACAAATCAGATTTAACGTTGAGAATAAAGTACGAAACATTGAACAGAAAAACCCTTACCATAATTTTGGTAACTTCTATGTCGGCCCAGTATATACTGTTGTTATTGTAATCATATTCTAGTGCAATCACCCTCTGCACATTTTCAATTGGCAATGTTTCCGGTGCAGATTCCTCCGTAAGTGACACCCGGCTTATCGCTTGATGTTGCGCAAACAATAAAAATTCCTGTTCATCTACAAAATTAAAGTTCATTTTGGTTACTGAATACTCATAACGGTACTGGAAATATTTACTACGGCATACCTCTAATTGGGCACGAGATCTGCTCGGGTTCATAACGTGATTCTAACCCTCCTTGGCAACCATCACCTGGAATCTTTCGATATCTATAATAGGAAACATATGATAAACTGTATCTGTAACAAACATGTTTGTAAAAATTTACCAACCCTCTAGTTCGGTTGTAAAAACGGCCGGGGACGCAAGAAGCAGGAGCACCTCCTTGCGCATCACGGTATTCAGGAACACACATGTTTGCGATTGAAAATGGAGAATCCACTTTGAAGCCAGAATCACTATTTAAAAGCAGAATAAAAGCGATAGGCATTACAAATATTCAGATAGCATTAATTATTACAAACTCTGAAACAATTAGTTTACCATTCAAAGTCATCACGCGTGCATTCGCATGTCTCGGATGACACGTATCTTTCAAAATCTTGTCCATTGTAGCAGTTGGAATGAGGTATTCGTCTCTTGTAAACATCACGTCTTCCAAGTAAGCAATTCCGTGTCCAACCTGGCCCAAGTGTTGGTGACCACATTTTGTAATCAGATTCCTTGCACTCGCTGTACTCTGTTCAAAATTGTAAATTATTAATTTGGAAACAACTCCTAAACATATTAACTGAAATGAAAAGCTTATTCTTACGGAAAGCGTTTCTTAAATCAATCCGAACAACAATCCACTGCAGTTTGCCAACGTCTGACCCAAACAGAGTAAAAACAGTAGTTTTTTCTCCAGGTTCAGTAAGCAGTCCAAATACATATATTTCCCTATCCAGGAACTTGTATGTATTCCAGGTTTCTCCCGAATCAGTAGAGTACCTGAGAAAAACGGATCATATTTTAATACTATTTTAATGCGCTACTGTTCACATGCAGAACAATGTGCAAGTAACTTACAATATTTCATTTGTTTGTCCTTGTGCCTTGAAAAACTTGACAGCAACAATTAGACCACCATGATCTCCAAAATTATACAAATAATGTCCGCTCAAAACCTTTACAATAGAAAACAAATCTTAGTTGATACCACTTCAACAATTGTCATCTTTCTGCAATACCAATGCACTTACTTCATGCCAAGATACTCCAGCATCTGCAGATAGATATACCTTAGGGTGCCCTTTTAAAGACTGGCCTATTATGCCTATAAAATAACAAAACATTACACATTTTAAAAACAAATATAACATTGTTGTCGAAAATTATCGATTCTTCTGGTTACCAGTTGCCATTATCAATCCTACAGCAGATTTCTTGGAAAGAATTGGCACAGCTGTCCTTGATTCTGGATATAGCATGCTAAATTGTTGAGTAAGATGCAGCGAGCAGTTGTTAACCTACAATCAAGCAATGAATATTAGAATCAGGCTGCGAGTGACCAAGTAATACTAATTAATACTTGCTTCTGAGCAGTTCATACGTTGTCCTTCATAGTCAAATTCAGGTGGAGTAACAATTTGCCATTTGCCACCTTTATCAAAAGTTATTAAAGTTTGTAGGTCTTCCAGACCAAGTCTTTTATCTTCATTGACTGGACGCATCCGTGAAGCAATGTAAATCCCACGAATACCATCAACTTTGTGCAAGTCAACAAATGCCTTTCCTGTCATTTGACTGTAAAATAGACTGTGTCATTTTACATGTTCATTGATTTTACTGAGATAGCTGTAATACAAGCTCTTTAGTTATAACATGACATGAGCTGAAAGAACTATCATTTTCAGTCTTCGGCTTGTAAACAGCTATCTCAAAACAATGACCGGAACAGGAAATACCTCAGCCAAAGGTCACCAGTGTAACCTTTAGGACTGTAGAAGAATATTCTTTCCAAGGAGAGCGAATAATAAATTCCTTCTTGGTCTGATATGTACAGATTGCTGAACATGTCTGGATGTGTCACGCAGACAAACACCTGTTCTTCGGATGCATCAGCAATGAAATAATCCTAAAAAATATAAACAAGATTTTTATAATACACCCCTGTCTTGTTCATATAAGAACAAATTAACTGATTTTCCCAATAATAAAATAATAAAAATAAATGCAAAAATATGAAATTGCTCGCATATAACTGCATTTACTCATTTCCGCAATCATGAATCACGTGCTCAGAATTTGAAATCACATGTATGGAGTCATATGACAGCCTGCATCCGTTTTATATTTTTCCTGCACTTATCACTGATTAATAAACTTACAATGTGACCCTGAGTGCTGGGAAACACAGTATTCCTGAAATCCTTGCGATTGTATGACACCCATAGTTGAAGAGAACCATTAGGGTTAGATGATCCAAAAAGTCGCTGAAAGAGCAGTACAGATCAATTAGAAACTGCAATTTGAACCAAGTGCAAACTAATTAACAATGTGGCAACTTACTTGTCTCTTAGTAGCAAATATGTATTTTCCATTCACTTGAACGTCTTCTACCTCACTGATGAGAGTGATGGCATCACTTTTTTGAAAATATTGCTCTGATTTCAGCAAAGTTGATGTACCGGATGGTTCTTTTCTCTCCACGAACAAAGTTGTCTCATCATCTACATTTTCCACACCCCTAAAACATCCAACACATGAATTATCCTGAAATACTTGGCAAGAATTAAACACGTTTGTAAAGTAGGTACTGTATTATCTTTTACCAGAAAAAGGACTTGACATTTCTTTGCACAAGATCCCACGTCTCACCAAAATCCCTTGACAACCAAAGCTTTAAAAGCGAAACAGATTAATATCGTGCAAAACAGTATATGTTACAGCTGATAAAATATTACTATATTTACATTTTGTTCTTGCTTATCCATGGCTAGAACTACACGGTCATCACTTCTGTGAAAAGATATGATGTCAGGCCGGAAACTAACAGATACCTCAGTTGAAGAGCGTACAAAATCAGTACTGATGAAAAGCATTTTGTTGGTGGCATCGGCAAAAATAAACTGTCAAAAATAAAAATAAAAACAAACACATATTACAGTACAAGCATTTCAACGTATTTGTATTCACCATTCAATGCTAGGAAACCATTAAATTGTCAGTTATCATAATCAAACATTTTATGTCAATCTTTAGCTCATGGAACACACAATGAAGACAATCTCAAGTAATACAGCATAGATATAAACTTCATAAAGATCCTTGTTCCAAATAAGTATTTCATTCAATGCAGCAATCAATATTGTTAATCTGAACCAACTGTAATCCACATAATAGACATTTAGCAGTCAATTAACTCCATTAGAATGAATTTTAAAGCTGATATGCACAATGCTAAATAGTGCTAATGAACACAATTATTTTCCTCAGCAGTTTTTGAATGGGTACGTTACACAGAAAACTGGTAGCAATTATAAAAAACCAACTACAAACCAAATAATTTTGCGCTGATTGTAATATAAAACATGAAAGTACTTCATAAATCAACAATTATGTCATTTGATTTCTCCTAACCAGGAATTACACAACATCGAATTCTTGGAAAATGTACATACTGAAGGGGTATATAGTTACACTAGTAAACAAGTTTTTGTGGCTATTGTGTGCAACTAATTACATATAGTACTTTCACATCCTGCAAGAAAGTCAAGGTTATTGCCAAACCTTATTGCTATTTAATGTCAATTACAATATCCTGATATCAGACACGACAACACATTAAATATGCACAGTGGAACCAAGGTGGAACCAATGGGTGGAACTTACATGTGAATTAAACACAGGACTGAAGTACATGCTTGTAATAGATGCTTCCCTGGTTTTATTCAGTGTTTTCTTATGAAAAGACCTGCCATCATCATAGGACACGAACACGGCAGAAGGAAATGCTGTGTTTAGCACTGATGCTGCAGATGATTGCGCAAAAGCTACCATCACTTCAGTTCCTTTTCCAGCATGTTGAATTGATAGAATTGTGTGGGAATCATTCAATGAAGCCTGCGAAAATATAAAATACAATAATTTACTATAAAGCATGGGATCTATAAACATACAACAAAATTACTATATAACAATTCAATTATTGAATGTTAAGTTAAAAATATAATTTATGGAAACATTGGTTGCCAAGTTTAAACTGCATACTTCACATATTTACAGAGCATTTAAATTGTCATGAATGTGTTTTTATTATCCTTTGTCTTTGGAGACAACAAAATTACAAACTTGAGTTCTGCAAACAAAACTTTATAATATACTCTTATCCAGGTAACAAAGTTATGTCAATAGGTAGTGCCACATACTAAGTTAAATATTCAGTTAAATATTCATGCAACCAGTTACATTAAAAAGTCTCCAAGTGCTGTAATTTCCTGTTATATACCATTGCATTTTATTTTGGGCGAATAACTTTAAAATTACGTCATATGAATATTTTGTTTAAACACTAATTATGACATATATAAATATGACGTAATATAACTTAGATTTATTATAATATTAGAAAAATAAAATGTAAAACGCGCATTTCAGACTGTAGAATAAGTTTTGGCACAATTCTTAGTATTTAATTGCATACAGGTTTTACTGCCTTATTTTCTATCAATAATTACACCTTAAATTCCCAATTACCAACAATAATTGCCACTAATTATATTCATTTGAAGACACGCCATTTCCTGTTTTTTTGTTTTCTTGGCGGTCACACCAAACGTGCTCAACTTTATTGCTTGGCAACAGTGGCTTGCAATACTTGTGTCACGTGACCAGCTCGCCATGCTATGTCATGTCAGTAAACAATTGCAAACCAATCTAATTTTGGGAAGTTGATTGCCCAATCCTCGCACTGGGCTTGTCAACAAGATGCCCCACAGTACAATAAATTTCCAACAAATCTATAAACCATATGCATAAACTTACCACTGTCGTCGCGTTCGCCAAATTCGCATTTCCAGTTGCCGGTTTAGATTTTGGGCTGGACAATTGCCGGGTAGTGCGCACTAAACTTTCGCCTCCGTTCACAGATTCAAACGAGAAATCAAATAAATTTTCCTGTCTGTTGTCTTCGCGTACGTGTAGATTAGTAGCAGTGAACCCAAAACGAACACAGGACCTGATATGAATGCATAGAAATATCGAGAATATTGCGAGCAGAAACGCGCAGCCACACCGATGCGCCATCTTGCTAACACTGTTGTGCAATGCAAATCGAATGTCGTTTTCCTGTTTGGAAAATGTCGTGCGTGCAATATTGTTGCAAACACCAGAAAACGTCAGCTACTTTTCGCAAGTAATAGCATACATCCATCTTGCACCTGCAATCAATTCTATGCAAGAGTATTATTACATTAGTTGCGCCGCACGACCAGTGCTGCCATCTAATGAGCGGGCCGAGTAATAATAATGAAAGCGGCGAAGCGACACAAGAAGCTGGATGTAGGTGGCAGCACTGAACCGTGTTCTCATTCCCCATTTACCATCAGTTCATTTCATTAAATGCATAATGCAGTGTCATACTTGATATGACATTGTGGATGATTCATCCTCACGAGATGATTCACGCTGTTTAAAAAATATGTTTAATAACTTCCACTGTGCAAAATACATCAAGTTTCAAATATCAGATGCACAATCATATACTACAGGGTGGTACAAAAGTCCATGTTGATTTAACATTGGAATGGTTAGACAGCTTTGCTATAAAGTTGAACAAGTGAGCTGGTGATCATTCCAAAAATCATATGGCACATGACCTTGGACCCCAGCTTCAAAGTCAAACAGGTTCCAACTTTGTCAACTGTTGCGTTGGGTGGGTAGTGTCAACTACAAAAACCAAACCAACGTTATAGCGTGAACACGTTGCTGAAAACAGATTACAAATTGGTGGTAAAATGAAGGAGTAATCGGCATTTCAGTTTTGCAGAGCCCTGCCCCTGAACAGTGAGTTCGCCACACAAAACAGGGATGCGTTGCAGTGTAAGCGCAACATGATCTTGGGTAGTATTCTGTTATAATGTATCAGTGGGTACAGAAATGTGTGTAAAACAATGAAGTATTGCATACTAGTAAACATGTGGTGAATGCCATTATTTATTTGAACCACATACTTACAAACTTAGTATTTCTCACTAAAGATTGCAAGTCTCATGGGCGATGACGTCACCCCTATTGGAAAAATCCTCCACGGTGGTGTGATTTGGAACAGGCAACTGTGGTGTTTTATGGTGGTTTGTGGTAAAAGGGTTGATATTTTAACACATGCCCACCACATGTGGTGTGTTCCAAATCACACCACCGTGGAGGATTTTTCCAATAGGGACACCGCACAAATGTTCACTCGACTTCATCCATAATAACGTATGGTCAAGATTTCTTGGTAGGGTGTCTTACACACACTCGCATACACAAATAATGCTTGTTCATCTCACAAATTGATTGCATGATGTGCCACATTTATAAGGGTAAATGTTTATTTTGGAAATTTCCAGCATACAAAATGCATAAATGTTACACTTGTTGGCACAAAGAATTGGTTATTAACAAGAGCATATCCGATAGAAATTCTTACAAAGAGGCTTTGAATTGCAATTGTTGCCTTTGCATTGGCAGCCATCATATTCCTCTTCTTCCCACAAATCCTCCTTTTTTTTGTTAGTTCAGTCAAATGAGCTCAGAGTTTAGTGAAATGTTTTATATTGTGTCTGGCAGTTTGGCTCGAATTTCAGATGTAAGCAGCAGTGCTCGGAATCATTTAATATTAGCTGTTTTATTGAGATTGTTGTCCATCAAATACGTCCATTTACGGGAGCCATCAACAGCAATCGTCTCTGAAAGTGCACTTTCCAGGCCTCGTTCATCTCGCAATGCAACAGCAACAAGAAACGGTTTGCCTTTAATTGTGTTAAAAACCAATGGCGGTCTTTTCATTAACGATTCGCTTCCTGACATTACATCGCTGCTGTTTTCAGCTATCCGGACGACATACTGAAGTCTACATTGACAATAAAATGCAACAATTATTTAAGTAGGTCCTCGAATACAACACTTAATTAGATCATTATGCCTGATCGAAGATATTCATACTCACTTGACATTCTTTAGACCAGCAGGCAGGTTTGGCTCCTCCCAGGATAGATTGTAATTATCAAGTATATAATCAGCGAAGATCCTTACGTGATGAGGAGCTGGAATTGGTGGTGCATCATAGTAAACTTTATTAGCAGGTCGGGATCCAATGTAGTCAGTCTATTCGGAATGAAACCAGCCTATATGTTAGCATATATAAAATATGTATAGAGCCATAAAGATAATATAGCAGCACTCACTTGAATAATAATCTCGTAACGGCCTCCATAATTTGTTTTAAGGTATAGTTCTTGTTTCAGCTCTGTTGTCGGTGCAAGAGCAAACCAAGAAACCCTGTTCAGTTTGGTTTCATTTACATAGATCTGAAATAATCACAAATGAAACGAATAAATTATAGATTGACAACTGCAACTTTTTAACGTTTACCTTCCTTCTAGTGTAGATCTCATGTTCATTACCTTATATCCTATGGGTTCATCCAGTATATGACATGACGCATTCCAAGATATAACTATCTGTTGTTCATTATCGCTTGATCGTGAAACAGCAATATCTTTTGGAGGACCAAGAGGGTCGTATTTGGTTTTAATTACTGCCATATCACCCCATGGACCGTATCCCAGTGGGCCAATCAGCCTGATATTAAAGGAGTACCTTTTACATGCTTCCAAGCCACCAACAATCAATTTGGTGTCACTTGTGTTAGCCTTTGGTGCTATACAAGTAAACATAAAATTCCTTCTGTTCGTGTTCTCAAAACGTCACGTACAAATTATAATCTTATCCGTACCGAAATCCACTAAGGCCTCCAGACCTGTGGCATAGAAGACACCATAAACCCACTTCGCGTCACGTGGATCAACTGGTGGTATCCACGTCAGCTCTACAGTTGTTCCATTTATCATAGTAGCTGTAAAATTAGTAGGTGCTTGCAGAGATTTTCCAGTAGTTCTGCCTACAACTATCACGGGTGGTCCCTTCCTACTTCCCTGGTAACCCAATACAGTGATGATGTAAGGCATATTAGGAGCCAAGTCAGTGACTGCAATAATAATCGGTAATTATAGTTACTAATCCATATAAATGGGAATCAAAATAAGCACATAACTAACTATTGTATGTGTTTTGCTTCGGACCAGCGACCGATAGGGGGTTTTTTACATACGCCCAAGAGGCAGCTACTGAAATCATGTAACCATCTGGGGCAGTACTGAGTGGATCCCATGCAATAAGCACACTGATATCTGTGGCGTTCAAAACTCTTAGGCCTGAAACGGCCTCGGAGAATGCATCTTCATAAAAGGTAAGAAAAATTGGTGCTGAAGCTGCACTTTCATCATTTTCAGATAGAGCAGTCATCTGCACATGTTATACCCAAATATTAAATAAAATCAAACAGGGAATCACATTTCTTATTTACAATAACATACCCAAAAGATGTAGCTGTTGCCTGGGCGGAAATAACCTTTGATTTCAAAATTAGTTTGTTTCGGGTCTATAACATCTTCACGCCGGGGTGGAAGTGGAGGAAGAATGTAAATGCGGTATCCAGTTACTAACGTTGTCTGGTTTGTTGGTGGTTTCCAAAGAACACGAACCATTTCACTATTTATCTGTGAAGCTGTTACAGTTTCTGGTGGGCTTGGTACTACTCTTGGTACTAATGTGAAACCAATAACTACAGTAACTCTTAACTTTTCAACATTAAATCAATTGAAACTCACCACCGCCTTGTGTTGTTATCGAAATGTAGGCATTGCTTCGAAAAATATGTGAATGGATCTTTACGTACACCGTCACATTGTATGTGGTTAGAGGTTTCAAGTGAGTAAAATTACGACTGGACCTAACTGTCCAAGATACATTGCTCCATGTATTACTTTTTACTTCACTGCAATGAAAAGTATATTTATCAATAGAAATTCTTCAAACTGCATGCGTTAAACATTGAGTCGGTTAATTAGTTACCTAATCGAAGGTAAATATTCAATTGATCTTTTTTTCAGAGGCTCCCAATTGAGTGTGAACCCTGTTGATGTAACGGTTCTCCTGTCGATAAATAAATGTCTCACAGTGCAGTTAGCTTCATCTTCTTGTCCATAGCAGTCAGCTACAGAATCACACAGCCGTGACTCATGGATACAACGCCCTGCAATTTCATTAACAATACAAGTGTTGAATTCGTTTTCAAAATACACTAGGTATCTGTAAGAGTGGATGAAGGGGGGTATCTGTAATAATTTAGATTTGGATGCCACATGTATTTGAAATAATGTCTTAAAATAATGCTATTAAATTATAGAATGCTAAATGTATTAACATGCATGTTGACTAGACTTGTCACTTACCATTTCTACATTTGAAGTAATTCTCTGCACACCTAGCTGTGGTCTGCCTAGTCTCCTCGGTGGATGTGGTTGGGGCTCGTGTTGTCGTACCGCAGTCCAGTTCATCAGAACCATCACTGCAATCTTTTTCACCATCGCACTTCCATCCTTTCGGAATGCAGCGTCCGTTGCTGCATGGGTAATAATCCGCTGAGCAATTGCCTGGCTTCAGTGTGGTCACAGCTATGGTCGTTGTGCCCAGCGTAGTCTTCTCGGTGGAAGTGGTTGGGACTTTGGTTGTACCGCAGTCCAATTCATCCGAACCATCGCTGCAATCAATTGTACCATCGCACTTCCACCAGTAAGGAATGCAGATCCCATTGCTGCATATAAACTTGCTTCCTGTGCAGTTATCTAGCTTCTGTGTGGTCACATTATAATTTGTTGTTGAATCCTCTGTGGAAGTGGTTGTTGGGGCTCGTGTCGAACCGCAGTCCAGTTCATCAGAACCATCACTGCAATCTTTTTCACCATCGCACTTCCACCACTTCGGAATACAAGGTCCAAAAATATTGCTGCATTGGTAATAACCCTTTGAGCAATGTACTGGCTCCATTGTGGTCGCAGGACTGGGAGATGTTGGAGGTAAAGTACTGATTGTGGTGCAGTTTTTCTCATCGCTACCATCTGGGCAATCATAATTTGTATCGCAGATCGATATAGAAGGTAAGCAAGTGTTTGTGGAAATGCAGAGAAGCTCACCTGGAACGTCAGCATACATGTAATAACATACAAGTTCAAGATTTGCCAAAATATCTAAAAACAACGATGACCTAATTTGTCATGCAATCACACTAATAGATATGCACTTAACAATTACTGACCTTGTTTGCATACAGCAGTCTGGTTCTCACAACCAACCTCATCAGAGCCATCGAGGCAATCATCATCAGAATCACATTTCCACTTTAATGATATGCAGTTACCATTGTTGCACGCAAACTTGTCTTTACTGCATTTTGCATTCGTGCAATTCACCTCGTCAGATCCGTCACCACAGTCCTTTTCACCATCACACTTCCAACTGTGTGGAATGCAGAGTCCGTTGCTGCACTGGGAGTAATTACCCAGGCAATTGCTTTGCTTCAGTGTGGTCGCAGGACTGGACGATGTTGGAAGTAAATTATTGATAGTGGTACAGTTCACTTCATCCGAGTTGTCTGCGCAATCCTTGTCGCCATCGCAGTGCCAACGTTTACTAATGCAGCCTCCACTGTTGCACGCAAACTTATCTTCACTGCATGTCAATGTTCTAGTGGGACACATTCTCAAATGAAATGGTGGCTGTGGTTTAATGAGCAGGTGTGGAGGAAATTGAATGGCAAGATAACAGATAACGCGCTCGGACTATACATACGTATACACTATGCAATTAAATTAATGTGTATATTAATAACCATGAAAATAAACAATCACATACCGACACGTTCCATTGGTCAGCATGTCTTCACCATTGTCACACAAGCACCTTTCATTGCCAGAGCTCGATTTTTCAACCCTGACTCCATCGGGGCAAAGACAAGACATTCCTTTATTTGGTAGCCCGATACAAAGATGTGTGCATTTAGAAGCGTTTGCAGCACATTGGTTCGTTCCCTGTTGTAAAGTGCGGCTGACTATTTTGATGCTCATAGGCTCGCTAAGACCACTGACCACCGAACGAACTTCACGCCCGTTATATTTGTCAGCTGAATAGATAGTCTGGAAAAGTTATAGTTAGAAAAACATATTAGTGCTGTACCAACCAATGATTTGCTAATTTATCAATCGAAAAAACGACTTCATAAATTTAGAATTTAAAAATGGAAAGGGATAATTCAAACTTCCACACTGACAAACGAAGATGTATTATTATTAATATTACCATTTTATCCCAGCTACTCCAGTAAACGCTATGATTGTGAACAGCAATAGCAAATGCACTTGACAAAATGCCAGTATTCCGTATGATGTAATTCATGTCCCCACCATCCAGATTTGCTGATGCTATGTAGCCAAGCTTTGCATCCACCCAGTAGATCCTCTGAATCTGGTAATCCACAGTCACACCGTTTGGCCAAAAGACCAGAGGTTTTGTAAATAATAGTTTTGGATTTGATCCATCCAGAAAGGCTCGGCCCACATATGGTTTTTCCGATCCCCAATCAGTCCAAAACATGTACCTACGGTCATATTATAAAAGCAAAATTTTATATCATGTTGATCAATTTATTTGTCCGCATGCAACACAAACCCTTCAACAGGATGGACAGCTAATCCACGAGGTGACTGTAACACAGTTTCATTCAAAACTGTTCTTCGCAATCTGCCGACATTATTGACATCGGTACGGATCACTTCAATAGTTCTTCTCAAGTAGTCAACGAAGTAGAGGTTCTGACTGATCCAGTCAAAAGCCATGCTTTCAATGTGTTGAATGTCACCTTCTAAAAGTATCTCCATATCACGCTTTCCATCCAAATGAAACCTCTGAAACCACACCCATTCAACATAAGATTAAAGTACCTCTCTTACAAATGTCGAACGGATTTTGAATTCACGGAAATCTAGCACTAGAAAGAAGGGTTGCATTACACAAAGAACTCATACCATAATTTTGTCCATTTTAACATCGGCCCAGAATATGCTGCCATTATTGTAATCATATTCGACTGCAATCACTTCCTTCAAATTTGGAATCTGCAATTCTTCTGGTTCAGAATCCTCTGCTAGGGATAACCGGCTTATATTCCGACGTTGTGCAAACAACAGATATTCCTGCTCATCTACACGGAACAAAACATGAAGTAGAGGGTTTATTCTATGCAGGAAACGATACCGAAAACATTTAAAATCTCAAATACCTTTAGTAGGACATGAGATCAGCTCGGATTCGTAACGAGATTCTAACCCTCCTTTGCAACTGTTACCTTGGATCTTTCGATACCTACCAATTGGAAAGTATTGCAACCTTGAAAAATAACAAAACTTCCTACAAATTTACTAACCCTTTAGTTCGGTTGTAAAAATGGCCAGTAATGCAAGAAGCAACAACATCCGATTGTGCATCATGGTTTTCGGGAAAACACACAGTTGCATTTGAAATAATTAGAGAATCCAGTGTGAATCCGGTATCACTATTTCAAAGATAACAGAGAAATGATAGACTTTAAAATGTGGTCATAGCTATATGCGACAATTAAAACAGACCATTCATAGTCATCACGAGTACATTCACAGCTCTCAGAAGACGCATATCCTTCAAAATCTTGCCCATTGTAGCAATTTGAATTAGGTACACGTCTCTTGTAAACATCACGTCTGCCAAGTAAGCAATTCCTTGTCCCATCTGATCCAAGAGATGGAGACCACATTTCGTAATCTGATTCATTACACTTGTACTCTGTTCAATATATTAATTTATATAATATTAAGGCACCTCCTACATGTACCAAACGGAATTTGATGCTTACTGAAGGCATTCCTTAAATCAATCCTGACAACAATTAACTGCATGTTGTCAACATCTGACCCAAACAGAGTAAACACTGTAGTTTTTTCTTCAGGTTCTGAGAGCAGCCCGAAGACGTATATTTCTCTATCCAGAAACTTGTATGTTTCCCAAGTCTCTCCTGTATCAGTAGAGTACCTACACAAAGTTAATCCATGTAAAACAATGTTCATATGCGGTACAAGCTAAAATTTACTTACAAGATTTCATTTGTTTGTCCTTGTGCCTTGAAATGCTTGACAGCAACTATTATACCGCCATGATCTCCAAAATTGTATAAATATTGCCCGCTCAAAGCCTTAATAATGAACAACAAATATTTGTTCACATATTGATAACACAATTTTTAAACTTTCTCCAACACAAGTATACTTACTTGACGCCAAGAGACTCCAGCATCTGGAGATACGTAAAAGTTAGGGTGTCCTTTTAAAGACACATCTAAAATACCTGTGTAAAAATCTACATTTTCACAAGGAAATTCACAAATATTAAAATTAAAATGTACCATATCTATGTACCAGTTGACAATATTGAACCTAAAGCAGATTTCTTGGATAGAATTGGCTGTGTTATCATTGATTCCGGATATGGCATACTAAATTCCTGAGTTAGATGAAGATGACAGTTGTTCCTCTACGAGCAAACAATGGAAACTGTAGCTAACAAGCTGTTATACCAAGTTTTAATAATATTTACCTTCGAACAATTCGTGTTTCGCCCTTCATAATCAAATTCCGGTGGGGTAATAATTTGCCATGTACGGCCATTGTCAAAAGTTATTGAAGTCCGCAAGTCATTTAATCCAAGTTGGTCATCTTCATTTAACTGTATAAATATCTGAGATGCGATATAAATGCCACGAAGTCCATCAACTTTGTGCAATTCCGGAAATGCATTTGCTCTCTCTTCACTGCAAAACAACGAATTGTGTTATATCTTTTAAATATTCACTCGTTATGTATTTATAATAGACAGCTGCAATTCAAGATCTTAATATTCAAATTAAATGATTATAAGAATTAATTGTGAGGGACCGTTAGTGCTTGCTCAGACAATAACAATTGGCAATAAAACAATAGTTTGATGTTAACATTCAAATACTTGTCTATCAGCGACGGGTTCACATCAACAGGGGGCTAGTAAGACAGTCGGAAGCAGATTTCTCAGGTTTATGTGTATACAATGCACAGTAGGGTTAGAAATGCCTAACTACGCAAACCACGTGTGATGCGGAGAAACCCCCTCACAAAGCACCCCTTATTGTAAAAGCATACTTCGAAGCAAGGACAGGAAATACCTCAACCAAACGTCGCTATTGTAACGCTTTTCACTGTAGAAGAATATACTATACAAGGAGAATGTATAGTTAATTCCATGTTCGTCTGATATGTATAGGTCGCAGAACATGTCTGGATATCTCACATAGACAAACACATGATCTTCCGATGCATCAGCAATTAAATAATCCTAATCAATGAAATGACAATATTATAAGAAGGTAAGGTACATCATAGACCTGCTTAATTATCTTACACTGTGTATCAGATTGCTGGGGAACACAGCTTTCTCGAAATCTTCGCGATTGTACGACACCAATAGTTGAAGAGAATCATTATTTGATCCATAAAGTTTCTAAAAGAGCAGTACATACATATTACAACTGTAATAAACTAACTGCAGCAAACAACGGGACAAACAAATTACTTGTCTCTTAGTAGCAAATATATATTTTCCAATCACTTGAACATCTTCTATCTCACTTATTACAGTGATGGCATAACTCTTTTGGAAATATTGACTGGATTTTAATAAAGTGGATGTACCAGATGTATCCATTCGCTCCACGAACAAAGTTGTTTTCTCATCGACATCTTCCACACCCCTTAAACACCCAACAGATGAATTACCCACACATTTGTTGCTCGTATATACTACGTTTACATGACGTCGACGGTAAGCATGTATTCCAAATTGTGACCCCGCAGGGGAAAAAGCGAACTTTGGACGACCGGTATTTGTCCAAGTTCCGGCTGTGTCCCTGCAGGTTCACAAATGACGTCATGACGTAATATTTCGACTGCAGCACGACCATGTAAACGTAGTAATAGTTAGATGAATTTTCTTTTACCAGAAAAAAGATTTGACTTTTCTATGCACAAGATCCCATGTCTCACCGAAATCTCTTGACAACCACAGCTTTAAATGCAAAATGGTAGGTAAGTAGCAAGAAATAATACGTACAAGAAATATGTATATATTTACAGTTTGCTCCTGCTTATCCATGGCTAGAACAATGCCTTCATTGCTTCTGTGATAAGATATGATGTCCGGTTGGAAACTAATAGATACCTCAATGGTAGAGTGCAAAAAATCTGTACTGATGAATAGCATTTTGTTGGGAACATCAGCAAAAATAAACTGTGAAAATGATTAAAACCATACAGGTCAGCATTATGCATGGAAAGCGAATGTACTATAAAAAGGCGAGCATTGAACTACTGTATAACAATTGGCTTGTATTTTGTTCCCTGAATTCATTATGCATGTCTTGAGTACAAATCAAATTACATTGTTTTAAATATGAAAAATTATGTAAACTCAGGGTTTTAGTAGCGCATCTGTTTGCTGGGGCAATGGTGGAGGTGCGGTTAAGATGTTGAGGGTGTAATGGTGTGTGGGCTCGAAGAAGTTTGGGGTGGACTCGAGCCTTTTAGTATCTTGAGTCAACACATATGAAACTCATTGTGACGCAACTTACATTTGAATTAAACACAGGACTGAAGTACATGCTTGTGACAGATGTTTCCCTGGTAGCATTGAACGTTTTCTTATGAAAAGACTGACCATCATCGTAAGACACGAACACTACAGAATGAACTGCAGGGTTTGGCACAGATGCTGAAGAAAATTGTGCAAAAGCGACAATAGCTTCAGTTCCTCTTCCAGCATATTGAATTGAAAGAATTGTGTGCGAATTATTCAGTGAGACCTGAAAGTATAAAAAAAAATTTTTTGGCATGAAGTACAAAATGTAAATTGTGGCATGCAAAATCTCCCCTGAAGAAACCATATTTAATGGTAAAGTTACATTCAATTACACGGTACTTGGAGGCAATTGAAAAGAGCAACATCTTTGAATAACATATCATCACTCAAAGTTATGTATGTAAAGATCACAAACTTTTGAATACACATAATTTGAACTCCAATAAAGAAAAGTGGGACGAAGTGTCACTAATAACGCTGCCATTTTCTTATACTGTTATTTAAAATTGTCGATAGACTATAGTTTATTTTGATCAAACACAAGAAAGGACACAAATGTTGGGGAGGTGCTATGCAGCAAAAACTGCACCCATTCCCACCGTGTTTCAAGTCCATTTTTGTATGTGCTTGATGAAGTTGTAAAGCGATCCAAAACAGGACATTGTGATGCTACCCGGTCTTCAATTACAATCGTTAACTATCCTTATAATTAGTTTTTGTTGGAAAAATTCCTTTAGTAACTTTTAAATTCAAGGGCAAGTTGCAAAATGTAGTCCTTTAAAGAGCTAGCTAGTTGCGATCAGAATAATTTTCTCTTTACCAGGAATTATGCCTGCGACTGTTACTAAGAATTGTTTATTGCGTAAATGTACCAGGAAATGTGATACTGTGCCACAGAGCACATGTACAGCCACATCTTAGTTTAAAAAAATAACATAAAATAAAAACTAAGTGCGAGGTCAATTTTCTGTGCTGTTATCCTGATCGCACTTTACTCTATTGACTTTTAATTTTGTCACTAATTTGTTGCGATATTGCTTCAAAAGTCACAATCGCTTCAAGCAACTTTTGTGACGTTATGTTCAGCGAATTTCGAAGCTTTGCAGGCTAATCACAGCTAACCATGATTTACAGGCTTGAAAAATTGTGACACAGGTTTTGCACATGGTTATCAGGTTGCATGATTGATCCAATGATAGAAACAAGATGTGAACATCAATATCACATTCCAGCAATCCCAATTCCATTGTTTAATTAACTTACAAACTTACCAGTGTTGTCACATTCACCAAATGAGCATTTTCAGGCACACGTTGAAATTTGACGTTTGATGACTGAACGCTTTTATTTAGCGCTAAAACTTTACTTGCGTTCACAGAATCAAGTGAGAATTCTAACAAATTCATTGCTCTGTTGTCTTCACGAACGTGCAAATGAGTAGCAGACAGACCAAAACGAACACAAGTTCTGGTATGAATGCATAAAAGCACTGAGAAGACTAGGAACACACTACTGTGCCGCGACATCTTTCACAAGCTGATGACTGCGACCGACTGATGCGAATTGCGCAGCCAATTCTCTTTTTGTACTATGTACCAGGATGTGTAGCCGATTTTATCATACCAAGTCTAGTATAATATACTACATGGATGCTGCGTAATAAACTTGCCAGCAACAATCGATTGCAATGTTTGCAAAGCACGATGACCACATATTGCTCCAAGAAAAACTCTTCTTGAAACTGCTCCATGAAAACAAACATGAATTCCTGCGGATCAACTAAAAGATGATTTCAATCGAAAAACAATTTCACAATGAAATTGCACAACATCGACACACATAACAGACGTACTGTAGAAGTTCCTATATAATATGGCAACACACTGTACATATATTACCAAAACAAAGTTTATTTTATAAAATTTTAGTAATTTACATGTGACACAGCAATTAATTTGCAACAGTGTATTTTCATTGTGTGTGGGAAATAAATATTCATAATGTCGTTATTGCAGGTTATTGATTGTTCACCTGATCTTCACGAAAATCCTCAAACTTGCAATTTAACTCACGGGTTCAGTAAACCAAACTGAAATCATTTTTTTGAGATCAAATTTGAATACTGTACGATATTACTATAAATGCACCTGGGGTTCACCTGAAAAAAAAAGTCAATTCGGATGTACGAAACAATAAGTTAGGGAAACAATGACCGTCTGTCCATTGAGAGGTCAATCCTCCCCGACAAGACTGGCCGTATCGCTACAGCCACTTCGCTGACGTTGGTGTAGCAGACTCCATACCCATTGCATGAGCATTATAACTAGTGGTACCGTACATAGTGCACAAAGTCCAGCTGTAACATATGCCACAATGGCCAGAGCGTGCTCACCGTTTGAGTCAGGTGAAACGTATGCACATTGTATGGGATCTGAAAACGAGTAAACGTATAATTAGGCAGAAAATAGGCACATGTGTCAAATGCAGTTCTTCAGCCAACACAAGCCTATGTCTCACCCCTGGCAGGAAGCGGTCCAATGATAATGGGTTGTGGACAGCATGGCGCCCACATGTCACAAGTTGATTTCGCAAAACCCACTCTTTTATTTTGCCGGTCGAACACTGTGTAAAACCCTTCCATGATATTTGCTCCAAGCACAGCTCCTGGTGGAAATAACGTTATTAATGCTGATGATATGCTTGATGTACACTCACTTAATCAATTACCAGTGTTTGATGGATTTATTGCAAACTTGTGGCAGTGATGACTTCCCAATGCAGGATCATATTTTTTAGAGACTTCCTGCAAGTATTGCTATGCGAGAAAAACGATAATCAAATTCACAGACATGGTATACATAAACAGAAACTTTTTCAAAATGTCTAAAAGTACTGACACAAGTACACAATAACACTAGGGCAGCAAGTCTAGAACTTCACAACTATAACCAATCAAAAATTTGGTTTAAATATGTTTTAGCAGCAACATCCAAAGATGAACTGAAAGCACACTTGGAATTAAGTAGATAAAGTTACTGACGCATCATTATGTATTGAAATTAGTATAATGTTAAGTATTAATTTGCATAATTTATTCACCAGTACCATTCTTTCTTAAAGAGTGGTGCAATGGTGGCTTAGCAGCTCGTTTGCAACTGTTATGTGATCTTGTGACAAAGTATCACGTTTCTGTTTTGGCATATTTTCTAAGAATTCAATTCTTTGATGCAGCGAAATTCAATATTGGCTTTACATTTTCTCGGAACAAAGGCCATAATTACAAAAATAATTTCTTGGCTTCCTGGTAAAAGTATGTACAAAACAAAATGACCGTTTCAATCAAGCACATCATTCAATGTACATTGAAGCACATCACTTCCGTTCTGATTGCCGTACTGGTTATCTAAACTGACATAGTTAGAAGAGTTCTAATTAATGAAACTAATTATACAACACTTCCAAAGTTATCTGCAACTTGTAATGGACCCTGATCTTTAACAGAAGTTTTGCAATTTTATGGTATACATGCACTAAATGTTACTTTGCAGTTAAACTTGCAGAAGTTCCAACTCATTTAGCTTAAATTTTAAAGACAGTCCAACAATAATAAACTGTTCTACTAATAATTTACACATTAGTAATAAGTAATAACAATTAAAAACTAGTCCGAGAACTCCAGAGCTTGATTAGCCACACTCTAACAAATTTTGCACTGTGTACAAATCAGTAATAATTAGTACCTGTGAATGGACGACTAATGTGAACGTTGAGTTCCACGAGTGAAGTAGAGAAATTCTAAGACTGGGAAAACGACGCCAAGGGATTTCTTGCTTCAGCCAACACAAGACACTCTCTCCTTTCCAGAAGTTATCTGGAATCGGAGCATCACCGTCCTTAGCATTGGCTGTCAAAGCTCTTTGTAATAGTTCCACCACATGTGTGAAAACATTGTAAGGCAATCTCAAGTTTGTGGTTCCACTGTCAACGATTGTTTTGTCGGCGTTCAGCTAAGGAAGAAATATTTAAACTTTTTGGAACTATCTGCATGTTGCCCAATTGCATTCCAAAATACCTCTTTGCAGTTGACTGGAACTGGGATGTCTCCAACATAGAGAGCAGTCATGACAACCTCGTAATACCATTCCCTCCAAAGAGGAGTATACGTGATGTCACCAGTGTACAGTTTTGGATCGATCCCACCAATAGTCATCATGCCACCACTGTTACCATCGCCATCTGATCTACGGCAGAGTTGAAGTGAGAAAACGTCGCTGGAGAGTTTCGCTTGAATTAATGAATCCCAAAATGGATTTACAGTTGAATCTGGCTAAAATGATTAAATAATTGTTAATAGGGTTGACGGACCTTCTGACAAAATTACAAAAACATGTAGTTACCCGAACTATTGCTCGGTACGCAAGACCAAAAATGCCCTGCCAATTGGATCCATTGATGAAGAAGTTGTCTGCTTTGCTGATCAATGCAATATCAGCCTGTACTGATAAATCTGGTGCATCATTTAATGAAATAATATCTTTCCCTAGTTCTCCTTCCCAGAATCCTTGTGTATAAGGTACAGACACTTGTATACCACTTGTATTCAATGTCTCGGATCTGTGTTCAAATAAAACTTATATAAATAAACACAATGTGGAATTCAATAAAAACGTGCAATCAAATTCATAACAATGGACATTTAATGAAAATTTCACAATGTAAAATATTTGCTTCATTTAGCATTTATGTGAATTAAAACCATGTAACACAACATATTACAAAAATAACCAATAATAGTAACATTTCAGTAATTTAAATTAAACGGGTAGATTTGAATACCTGTATTCATGGGAATGTATTTTGAAAATCTAATGTAATGTGTTCCAAAGACTTTAAGATATTAAATTTACATATTTCACCTGTTTCTATGAAAATATTTGGCAATAAGTGGATCAGGAAAAGCAGCAACCGCAAAATTGCTGCTTCCAGTGTCAATCAAAACGTTCAGCTAAAAATAGAAAACATATCCATTATTTGTATTATTTTCTAGACCCATTACGCAACTTTCTGTCTGCAACCATTTCTAGGTGCAACAGTAACGTCACGTGACATCGTTAAACCAATGCATGACGTCACACGATATTGCGCGTCTTCACGGTTCCAGCAAGAGAGTTGCACAGATCTACATCATTTAAATTACCGTTTGCGAAGGTTTTCCTATATTGACAGCGATGTAATATCCCTGTCCTGAGTTTCCCAGCAGGCCATCTTCTAATTTAGCAGACGAATCGCCATTTAAGTCATTCGATTTTACCCATTCTGACGAATAATCTTGCGATCTTGCATAGCCAAGAGGAATTTTGTACGCGATTGCATTGACATCTCTCACGATTCCACACGCAGTAAGAATAAGCAGTGTTGCCAGGATATATAGCATTATTCAAAATAATCAACTAGACACGGGGAACAGTATTGTTTGTTCAAATGTCAAATTACGTTCTGTTGTTGAGCCGTTTGCGCAGCCTAAAAAATAAACGTTTGGGTTAATACTACCGTAAAGTCAGCGATAAAACAAAAGAAAAACACAGAAAACGTACTTGTGGAAATATTATTGGTTTGTATGCCAGTTCGCGAACAATAAGCAACGGCATAACAGTTCATTATTGCAGAAGAACAAATTTAAAATACACTACATCGCTGCGAATCGACTGCGGAGCTTATGCGGTGAAATGGAAAACTTTCAGTGTGGTTATTTAGCTGTATCTTAACCAGGATTAAAATGGTGTCTAGGGGGCGGGGCTTATCAGGAGCGTGTGACGTCACTCGATACCACATTCATGCGACATGAATGTGAAGTTGGCATACAAATACCAAGGAGTTAAAATTATAACTCCTTGCAAATACTATATGGTCTGCTGGTGGAACACAAATTCAATTCTTCTCAAAATGAAGATGCACCATAGTGATTTAGCATTTGATGATCAGTAGATAACTCGTGACGTCACAGTCCTTCATTGGCTAATCATTGCAAAATCGGGTTTCGAAATCCTACTAATTATAAATAACTTAAATTGTTTTAAACATGTATAAGTTTTGGGTAGCCATTGTGGGGGTCACAGTGTCCATATCAGAAATATCACAGTGCTCACAGAGTTATAGCATAAATGATTTCATTTCTAAAAGTTTGTGCACAATTTAGCAGACAATTCAAACTTTTTTTTTACATACAACAGTTTATG
The DNA here is from genome assembly GCA_034696005.1 of Glomeris marginata. Classification (NCBI taxonomy): domain Eukaryota; kingdom Metazoa; phylum Arthropoda; class Diplopoda; order Glomerida; family Glomeridae; genus Glomeris; species Glomeris marginata. The sequence continues at coordinate 1,697 of JAQFZQ010000457.1, read as the reverse complement.
CAAAATTACTAAGGATATTTTCCATCCAAGTAAATGACATTTTAAACTTTTATTAATTTCAATATTTCAACTATAAAAATGAAATCGTATAAATTTTCACAGATTTTAAATTCAAAGAAAATAAATACATGGTTTTACTATTTAATATAAAATACATTCTCTTTAAACAGTTACATTATATAAATAATATCAAAATACTAACCATAACAGACTTTCTCCATCAAATTTTAGTATAGAAAAACACGTTTTTGACATGAAAACGCAATTTCTAACATGATTTTTGCTCAACATATCCTTAAAAAAAGGAATGCTCATAATGAAATCGTTTCTAGTCTATATTATTTTATCTTTATACTCTTATTAACTTTATTTTAACATCCATGATTTTACTCACCGGCTTTTGCATTGCAAACAGGTTGGGAGTGAAAGCTTGGAACGGCGGTAGATGGCGCTGTCATCGTTGTTGGCAGACAATAATGTCGCGAAGGCGTATCGAATCCTCTTGATACAGCGTGAAATAGACAGACGCTAGACTGAAACACTGTAGTGAAATGATGGTCCATGATGTGGTGGTGTCCCACTACAGGGTTTAAAAAACAAATAAAACCGTCAATCGTCAAGTCGGTTTATCGCAACGAATACATTTTAAATGAGAATAAATGCCGTTGCCATAGCAACACAGTAGTATACACACAATAACATGGGGTTAATTTGTGAATGCAAGTCAGTAAAACGGTTGTTTGTGCTTAAACTAGTCTCAATATCACTTTTCACTATCACCTTCTGCCGGTTTTTCATAATAACAGATGCCAAATTCGTGGAAGGAGTCGTTTCAACTAACGAGGTAAAATTGGTTAAAATTACAGAGATATAGTAAATGCAATTTCAGTTATATCACATTAATATTAATTACCGTTAATTAAATATGCAGAATTGGATATTTCTCGCAAGATTTTGCTTCCTGTCACAAACCGGCACATTCCTATACCAGATTGAATATCCGGTGGTCAGTAATCATCAGGTGGACCATAAGTAATTCCCTATACTGCTTGATGAATTTCCTCCATGTATTTCTTTAGGAGAAAATGAGATTCTGCATTAATAATTAATTAATTAGAGACCACCCATAACTGATGTAACCACTTAGGGGACATTGATTATTATTGGTGTAATTGGTTTGGTGACCACCAGGGATGGTTTAGGAGAGAGGCAATGTGACGTCACCATTTCAAAATATATTTACTGTTACTATATATACCCTATCAAAATTTATGTATTTAATTTAAATATGAAATCAAATGGTGATATTGCAAACTCCTTAAGCAAATCTAATCAATAAAAATGGCAAATTCATGTTATTTGCCAAGCAATTGTCCCATTTTGTAACAACAATAATAAGAAAATATGATAATTGTTAGTGTGTGCTTTGCATACAGGCATCATAAGGAGAAACTTTTGGTCCATCCTGAATTGAATAAATATACTATACTTAACATTTTGTATTTAATTTTATAAATATTTCTTGATAGAATTACGCCGATCAGAAGTTGCTTTTGTATTATGACGAGTCATTTCAATGGCCAGCAGTTTACAAAACTGACACAGTAAGGTTTCGAATTATACGAGGGCTGTCCAAAAAGTATCCGACTTTATTTTTATTCTCAGTTCGCAATTACAATTTAATCGCGAAACTTGGC
>JAQFZQ010000456.1:0-33008 GCA_034696005.1 Glomeris marginata | reverse complement strand
ATCGAACGTTATCGGTATCGAAGCTCCGCCCTTGCTCCGCCTACTTAGTCTACGGCTTGGCTGGGAATCACTATAGCACATTATATCTTTTTTATCCCAAAATAGAAGTGGATTGACCTTGAAATTTGAAGTTCAAGGTAATGTATGACCTCTTCATTAAATGTGAACTGACGTTGTACTTTTCACCTCAATGATTTCACAGATACCGGCTAGTGTAGGCAAACCTCCTAACTTAATTATCCCAAGTCACACTGTCAAACTTTAAAGGTGAACTGGCATTGTTTTGAACCATACCCTGATATTCGGGGTATTATAACCGATTATAAGGGTATGGTTTAAAACCATGCCAGTTCACCTTTAATCGCCAATAACTTTTTACTAATTAAATTTTCAGAGATTTTGTAGAAACAATTGTTTTCCGCATAACTTTAATTTGTCGGTTATTTATAAGGGTACAGTACAAAGCCATAACAGAGTGAACAGTGTTCATCTGTAGGCTTTATAGGTCGAGTACAAAGGCCCCTATAAAGTTATGTATATGAGAAACTGCTTCGGAACACGAAACATACATTTTTTACATGTCCAATTTACCTGTCAAGGAATTAAAAATTGGTTACACACAGTACCATGATGTGCTCAAAGGTTTTTGACACCGTGAACGGCCATTTTCCAGTAATACATTACCGAAGGATGTGAAAAATGTTAAGGGGGCTTGGCCTGTGTGGTAGTATCGCGAACAGTGGGGCTACTACTTAATTCATTGGACAGTTGTGGATGGCTTACAACCACCAAGAATAAATTCCCTTGCTTTTTATACTAACACTGTTCGCTAACTTTATAACTACCCGTGCGATCGGAATATTTCTACACTTTCCCGAAGAACTGGAAAGTTCACAGGTTCAAAATAAAGTTGCAGCTATTAAAGCTACTCATAGTATATGGCACGTTAACAAGGTGTTAGTCCGGGTCATTGTCTCGATCACCATTTTTCCAACATTTTGCACCTCACCCCGCCAATCGATTACGTACTTTTCACATTCCGTTAGAATTCGTGCTTTCTCATCATGTTCTTCACTTTCCCGTTTGCACATGTATTCTCATGTCTTCTGAAATTTATGAGACACGAGAATACGCACGTGAAAATAGCAGCGTACATATAAAGTACGTTATTTGCGTTGAAAAATACTTTTTTGCAAATAACTTTATTTATATGCCCTGGCAGTTTCTGACACTTTTATTACTGAGAAAAATGTCAAAAAGCCAGAAATTGTGGAAAATGTTTGAAGATTCTTGTCAGCGTCCGACAGACAGGTCTTGTAATAGACCAAAGTCTATACAGTGTATTGCCACGTGTGTACGCTGCAAATAATATAAAATCTCAGTTGATGTACTTGCTGTCTGCATTGTTTTCACTTGTGACGGTTCAATTTCAGGGTACCTTGCAAAACCATGTTTTGAAAATAAAGCTGTGTACGTAAAGCCGGGTTCACACCGGGCAATTTTATAGAGCAAGTTTCTGGATTAGGGGCATATTTCATTGGGTTTCAGCACCTGATATATAGTTTATTCCAGTCCAAGATTTCATTAATTGGTCTGCCATCTCCCCTTATATGATGAAAGTAGACTCAGCAGTGCACGGTTTATTGTCGGCGAGTCTACTTTCATCCTAATTAGGGGTAGAGGAACATCACCGCCACACAGGTGCATTCAGACAATTAATGAAATCTTGGACTGGAATAAACTATAGTCAACAATTCCACATTTAATGTGGTCCTCCCCATAATCTTTGTAACTCTCTTACTGTCTTACATGAAATAAAATATACTTTAACGTAGAAACTGGTTTAAACATAATCAGCCAAAACTTTTGAACAGACAGTTGCTAAAGTTATCAATGGATTCAAATAAATAAAGGAATATGAGCGAATTTAATTCTGGATTCTGATACAGTCAACTTTCATGCAATGTTTCTTGTAGCAGAAGTGCGCTTACAATGAACTGCGGTTACTATCAACCGATACGGGTGGTCCCTTAGAGTCGACTTTAAGTGGATTTTACTGTATTTCATTTTCTTTCCAATATAAAGTAAAATACCCCTGAAAATGACGTTCTAGGTTGAATTTAAAGTTCAGGAATTGTCTGTATAATTATAAACTCCAATAACATAACACACAGAAAAATCAAAAATGACACCTAAATCCTTCAATTTAATATGAGGGGTATCCTGAAAGTAACGGCCGTTTTTATACGTAATAAAAATTAAAGCTGTTGTAATGTCAAATGTTACATAGCATGCATCTTAAACTATTCACTTTTAAAGAATTAGCTTACATGTGAAAGTGTTACTTGGACCTAGGAAAAACATTTGACTTTACAACAGCTTTGCATTTTAAAATAATAAACGGCAATTACTTTCCGAATAGCCTTCATATATTTTGTATTTGTATTCTTTAAGGTATAAGGAATGATGTTTCAGTCAGGGTTTACCTTGTACATTAAACAGTGATACTATTGGCATTGCACATAACTTTTATTTAATGTATTATGTGCATTTCTTACAGTTCTCTGTTTACATATGAAACTGCACCAGGATCATCTTATTACCTTCAACTAATTTCAGTTGACGTGTTCGCCCAGCACAAATTTCACTGCCATTTTTAGGGTTTGTGGTTTCATAGGAAATCATGAACTCTTATGTTTACATTAAAATTCCTTGTAACTTCCAAACTATATCGTGGAAAGATGAAAAGTAGTGGTAAATATGTGTCCAAAGTTTTCTGAATACAATTACATTAATATCTCGAAAATAGAAAGCCTGTATATTTTACAATTTCAAAAATTAGGAAGCGCGGTGAAATATTAATTAATGTATTGATGTTATTTACCAGGAATTTGGATCATTTTATATTTACGCAAGTGAAATGAAAACTTCATGCCGGCTTCCAGGGTATATAAAGGAAATGAAAATGAAATGCGATATTTAAAACTCAATTTAGCAAGATGATTGAATTTTATATGGGCTTAATTTTGAAATGCAATCCAATTAATGAAAAAACCAGGCATTTCAAGTCCTGGACAAGGTAGTAAAAACATCGCAAGCCATCTGGATCCCTGAAATAAATTTAATTAGTGCTACATGGATATGGTGAGAACAGGGAAATCCCACTTTGGAAATTCTTATATGCACTCACTTGCTTTGATTCACATCCACCAACGATCCTATTTTGGATGTGGTGAAGGAAATGTGCTCATCTCCAATCACAATTTCCAATTCCTGAAAAAGTACACATAATATTGTCACGTAGCATAATCCTTCAACTAATGCCACCATAAATCACATCATTAAGGTTCATACCAATCTGTGAACACCATTTTCACTGAGATTTCAAGGTTAAAACTAGTTTTATAACATTCTCCTGAACAATTTTAATTTAAAATACATTCAAATTGCATATTATCTATTTATATCACAGGGTGTCTACTGGTATTCAAATCCATAATATCATGACTTTATCAGGATTATGAGGTTAGTAGACACCCTGCATCAGTTTCCCTGAGCTGTATGAACCCTGTTAAAGTTGGATTTCTGCAGTACTTTGATTAAAAAGTCACCATTTTAAATAAACACAACTGCCTTTTCAAAGAAATCTATGGAAGGTTGCAATATAAATATATTAAACTACCTTTTACTGAATCATTTTTTGAATTATTTCCTGCAGTGATGATACCAAATGTGATTGATGACAGTGTTTTATTCCCAGCAATTTCATTAATTACCTGTCGACCAACACGATCTGGTTGTGGCCACAATGCATCATCTTCCTGCATCACCTCAGATTCTTCAATAACACGCCTCAACTCCTCCATTACGCATTTATGGACGTATGCCTATTTTATAAAAAAACATTTTGCCTTGATTTTAACATAAAATTCACACGTATAATTATCTTATGAGAATTTCAAATTTACCTCCTTCCGAATCATGGTGTCATTCTTGTAATTGGAATTATTCGCATATCTAAGCTTTCCTAAATTAGGGAGATATTAGTGATTTCGTGTCGATAATAACACTACACACGAGAACGAACAACGTGCATTTTCGCGTTTTCACGACTCACCGTCCGGCCGAAATTCGAATTCGAGGAATTCGTGACCAAATTTCCCTTTATGTCCAACGTAATAACGTAGATAAAACTCTTGAGACATTGTAATTTCAAAGCAAGATTGAAAGCACACAGTCGTCAGTTGCGATTACAAAAAGTAACCAACAAAAGATGATGTTAGGCCTACACAACCGACGGCGGACAGAAAAGCGTGACGAAGAAAATACAAGAAAATTCACTCTGCCAACGGTTTCGTGTTGAAACCTGTTGGTGGCGATAGGTGGCGCTGTATCGTCGCCATTTTTGCGCTGAATCCAGAAACGCTGATTGGTCGGTCGTGGAAAGCAATCAATTTACTTCAATGGCGTCATCTAGCGGATCAGTTCAGCACTATACTGTTTCCAAGTGAGACCTTGCATTGGACCCCCCACCCCTCCTGATTAATTTAGTACACTCGCCTTTTTACACGCGCACCGGCGAGTCTACTTTCACCCCGAAGGGGAGGGTGGCAGCGAGTGGCAGCGGGTCCACTGCAAGGTCTCGCTTGGAAACAGTATAGGCCCTGCACTGAAAATGAGGTCCTTTTGTTTCCGTTATGACCATTGGGCCATTTGGATTACCTTGAGCCCTTTAGATTACATTCTGACCAATGGGCCCTTTGGATTTCACTGGGACCAATGGGCCTTTTGGATTCCACTGGGGCCATTGAGCCCTTTGGATTACATTGGGACCAATGGGCCCTTTATATTACATTCTGACCAATGGGCTTTAAAGGATTACATTAGGACCAATGGGCCCTTTAGATCTGTTAGGACAATTGAACCGTATTAGGCCCATTGGGCTAATTGAAGGACTCGTTAGGCCCACTAAACTGGATTGGGGCCATTTGGCTCATGGCATTAGGACCAAAGGAATCAATTCCGCTGACCAAGACCAATTGGGTCTGTTATGTTTATTATAATAGTAACCTGATACTGGGTTAAAATAAGGTACATAAATAATAATAAACAAACAAACAAACACACCCACAGACAGACACACACACCATGCACCATGCACTCTCAGGACTGCTGGACTGCAAATATTTTATTCTCCACCCTCACAGACGATCGTTAGCCCACGGACGATCGTTTTCCCGTTTTTCATTTTAGATTCATATCATTTAGGTTAGGTTAAGCGGACTCTCGGGACTCTGCGGACTGCCGGACTCTGCAGAGTGCTCATAAATTCCCCAGCCGCCTTTTTGAGTATCTCGGCCGCCATTTTGGAAGTCACGGCCGCCATTTTGAAAATTGTAAAACATATCCAATTATTAAGTTTGGGAGCACCGCAAAATAGTACAATTTAACTGCAACGCTCAAGTGCATGTGTATGATGCACACATGCATCAATGTGCATGCTGAATGCCTCCCAAACTGCAAGTAACTGTTGTGTGCATGCATGCAACGTCTAATTGCATGTATGCCACATGACTGTGATGTGCATGTCTATAGCAGGTGCATTGTATACATGCACCAAGGAGTTAGAACATGCACAAAGCTGTGGTTGCATGAGCTGTGGCGGCCATTTTGTGACATGCAAATTTCAAATTTCCTTTGTCTGTAATAGTACCGTTTTGTACCAATCCGATATCAAAATATTGTGTATGTTTATCCATTTTGCGTCCAAGGGAAAACTGGGGACCAAATTGTCTGTTTAAAATACAAAAACTTGGTTACAAACTGTCAAATCATGCATAAAAGATTTGATGTTCACGTTTGATTTCCACTTTCAGGCCAACTCGTGTGAAATGTGTATTGCTTTCAGTTCCTCGGATAGCATTTTAGTTTCTATAACATGACAAATTAAATAGTTGTACGTAAAGTCATGGCAATAAGTGTCGTTGAGGAAATTATGTACAATATGATGTGAATTAAACTTGTCGAACCATTCTTGATTGGTTGATTCAACATCTAAGAACAGCCGAATGCACCGTTGCTTTCAACCATGAATAAACTATCAAAACACAATGTCTACCCATCATATCAATGACGATTCAATGTGCTTTATGAAATGGACAAGTTGGTTGTGTTGGTTGAAGAAGCGGACATTTTGACTGCTATTCAAAGGAATTTAACAGTTCATTGTTTAGAACATTCAATAATCATTTAATGGTTTTGTGCTGCCTGGAGAATTGATTGTCTACGCGTGTTACAGATAACTTTGACTCTATTTTATTCATGTTCCATTAAGATGCCATAAATACTACTACAATTGTTCACAAAATATGTTGTAGCATACAAGGAATTGATATTGAATTTGAACAAGGAAAATCTTATACATAAATTGCATGCATAGAGAAGCTGCAGCATTTTCACTCTGTCAGTCGTACTCTACGAATAGCCCAATTTATTGTCTTTTCCAATATGGTGGTGGGGTGTTGACATCGTATTCAGGCCAGTATTCAGTTGTCGGTTTCGGTTTCGTTAAATCCCAAACATTCCCTGCAAAACAAATGTTCATTCGTTGCTGCTGATTGAACTATAACAGAAGAATTATTTTGAAGGCATCAGTCATTATAGCAGAGAATAATGTGCAATGATGGCCTTCAAAATAATTCTTTGCTGGAATATTATTATTTTATACTTGTAGTGGTCTTCATTCTATCCACGGGATTCTTGATTAATTCCCCGAATTCATTGAACACTTGTTTTACATTTCTATATTTAAAAAAAAAGATACAATTATTATTTACCACTGTAATTGACAATGACAATATGCAAATGACAAACAACTACACCATTGTCCATAAATAGTGCACATCTATTCATTTCAAAGGTTATTTGCACAAAGTAGCACCATGAACAAAAGGGATTTTGAGATAAAATCTCTATTGAAAATTGCACTAGGGGGAGATGTGAAAGAGGAGACTTTTGACTACTGAGTGAATAGGTAATGCGGTTGGGCATTGGTTTTAACCTCCCCCCTCACAGTGCAACCGTGAAAGTTACTTCAGTATACGACGTGAAACTACACATGAAACTACACATTTGACATCACAACAAAAGACATGCTTGTGACATGCACATTCGATCACCAATGACTTTTTACGATTTTCAATCAGATTTTGTTTCGCCACCTCCTATAGTATGCATTTTTTTCACGTTTCAGGGTAGGTCCTTGCATAGTTGTCAGTTACAAATAAATGAGAATTACTGCAGTAGTACAATAATCCAAATTGCAATGGCTGCACAAGTAACAAATTAAAACGTTTATCTATTGGGATGCAACATACCCAAAGATGGAAGATGGCGTAGTACTAGCGGGCCCGTAGTAATCATAATCCGGTTTGTCAAAGTTGTAGTAACCACGCGAGGATGCTTTGAGTGGGACAACGTTGCTAGGGCATGTTTTTGGCCCCACTTTCCTTGGCGATATGCAGACATCTGCTACTGCATATTGTCTGATGAAATCCTCAGCATGTTCGTAGGTACATTGTTGGGGGCCCGTGAATTCATCCGTGGAATCACCGGTGAAGTCATCGCACAAGCCGCACGTTCTTCCTCGCCACAGATTGGAAAGCTGCAATCAAATAGTTTGAAATGTCTATTTGCAAGTTATTTGGGATTTTATAACGCATCACCATGATCTTTGCGTGCTTTCCATCTGTCCGCAGCATCAATCCGTGACGCGGTGCCTTCAGAGTAAGGTGATCTCCAGTCACGGTTACAACAGCAACGATTTTCTGATTCAGACGTGGATCATTGGCTTCCAACATATAAGCAACATTTTCTTGCAGTGGCTCCACAAGAGTTCCGTTAAAATCGACCGCAAATTGTCCGCGTTGACCCAATATCGGTCTGATGGTGATCTTTTGCTCCAGCAAGTACACAACAAACACCTGGAATTTCAATCATTTGTATTGCCTGTATTACCCTTGATAATATATTTAAACCAGATCCGAGTAGGTCAATTAAATCAAGGCTACGTAAGGATGCGTTAGTTCACTATTTGAGCAGATATATTAGAACCTGTATATTTTGGATATCCAGGTGATAATGAAGATCTGTAAATTTCCTAAGCATAATGGATAAACCTGGAGTGCTCGTGGGAAATGGTGGTTTGAACCGAGGACAAATGTAATAAAAAATGTTATGTTCTTACTTTAAGTGCATTTGACTTCAGCAGAGGTGCATTGGTAAGGATTGTAAATAGGTCACTGTCGGTGCAATCCTTTGCAAGAACATGCAAGCATGGCTGCCATCCAACATTGTATGTTACGTTGTCGAATGTTATAATGCTGTCAGCCATAACTTTGCAAGTTGCTGAAACAATAGGAATTCATATTGAAAGACAATAATGATGTAATAATAAATAATTTTTTTCTCCAATTACGTGGGTAATATCCTCCGGTAAAATCATCTGCAAATCTTCTGAACAAAGAAGTTTGGACGTTGATTGGTGTAATATATTCGGAATATCCAGGGTAGAATATATTCTCGAAGAAGAGATTTTCCTTTGGCTTGAAGACAAACATGTCAAGTGTGGGATCAGTGGGGTCGAATTCAGTAACCACCCTCAGTTTGCCTTCACCGTTGTTCACATCGATGGCATTATGTGACATCTGCCAGTAATTTAGCATCTTCCAACACGCTTGAAATTGATGTGATGCATTCACCATCCAAACAGGAAGCTAGAACAAAGTTTGAAATGGGGATTTCTGTCGAATAACCCTGAAACACTAATGTTGCTTTACACCTTCCATTATAAGTATTTTAATTATTGCACTTACATCATGATATTTAACGGTGACTGCAACTCGGTTGAGATCTGTTGCTTGTTCAACTGCTACATCGCAGGCTTCACTTATTGCACGACCCTTGGCAAGGTCTTCTTTGCATTGTATCCTGTACCAATCTTCACCTTTACTTTCATCATCCTTCTGATCTTGGGATTTACTTAGGTTGACCTATAATCAAATCATAGTTCCGATCATCCTATCTTGATTATACTAGATTATTTTAACCTGCTGGCCTGTTTTATGTACATTAGCAGAAATTCGGTGAAATACAAATTTCTTTACTTACCGCTACTATAATTTTGCTTAAACCCTCGCACGATTCTCCCCAATTAACAGTACCAACGGCGTAAATTGGCTTCACTGTGTCAGGAATGAGCAACTTGGAACGGCTGCAAGGAAGTCGAGGGTACTTGACGTAACCTTTGGCGCATACCTATGTAAGGATATGGTGATTTATTCCATATCTTTAGAATCTCAATTGCGTTCATTTTTACTTGGTACGATGGTAAAGAGCTTCTTAATGAACTGGGAGAGGTTTTAGTATCCAAACTGACAAACAAACTTCCGTTGTAAGACTTTTTATCATAGTCCTTTGTGTATATTGCTTGAAGATCCACTCTTATGAGCACAGGTCCATGCACAGTAGCTCTAACAATGATTTGATTTTCAAACACTGAAACGAAATATGTTGTCATGTAATTGCAAATGTGCTAATAAATTCAATATATGCATTTAAATGTAAATACAGTATATATAGGGAGGGAACAATTACGGAACAATTATAAAGAAAAATCTACATTTTTCACAGTGTTTCTAGATTCCCAAGAAGAAAAGTGGATTGTGCATAGTCTTGCAGGAAAAGTCTGCATATACTATTCCATCTTTTGAAACATAGCTTCTCATAATAAGGTTCAGTTACATGTAAAGTTAACATTTGTCTGAAAACCCATTAGCACATCTTTCAAACAATGAACTGTACAATCTTTACCTATGTATAAGATGTTTTTTCTTAATTTATGCAAATTAACACATGCACCCACAGGAACTTGGCATCAGGTAGCCGTTTTGTGGTCTATTCATGTAATCACTTTTTTCTATCTTTGGGAATGCATTAATTACTTGGTAATTGAACAGAGGGACATAATGGCCACTTTTCCACTTGTTACGCGAAATAAGTAATTCATATTCTTACATGCTTCTGCTCCCGTGATTGGCACCTCATGGAGACCCGAACTAGGTGTGGATTGTCTTGATTGTCTGTAAGCTTTTTCATATGTTTGCGAACGTGGGGTGAATCGTTTCTTAATTGCGTCAGAATCATAATCCTAATGCGAAGAATACAATTTAGATGGATATTTCCCAAAAGTGTTGAGTATCATCACTGACCGTTGCAAATGACTCGTGATCTTGGAATTTGAAGCTGGGGATTGGCACCACTTCTTCTTCCTTTGAGCATTTCCAGACAGGTTTTGACCAACCCGTCACAATACCATATATTCCTTCAACATTAATTTGACCTTGCTTAATAAGCTGTCTGTAACGGTTTTCGATCTTATTCCATTCCACGTAGATCGAGAGCTGCATAGACAATTGAATCAAATTTGGTTTTGGCCTCATTACACAAAAAACTAATCCTTACAGCAGTGCTGCAGAATGGATTGGGTTCCACTGATACTTCATACGTCTGATAGTGGAAATGTGGAGTAGCCCACCAGAAGAATATGGATGATAGTAACCCGTGAGTCTTAACGTGGTCAATGGCTGAAGCTTGATCTTGCCAAAACAAGTCACTCTTGATACGCAGTTTGGCAGGGAATCCAATTACAGTTGGGTTAAGAACATACTTGTACTAGGTATATAACAAACCATTAGTTAACAAATTGGTCACTGTCACCTGCCAGTCTGCATTACCTCATCCAAGGGTAATTTGGTTATTATTGGCTTTGCAAAAGTTGAATATAACTCGAATGTGTTGTATGGTCTTGCTGTTGTGTATGGAGTAACATCATAGTGGAGGAGCTTAACGTCATGGGCCCCTTGGAGGAAAGGAGCTGGCTTCACAGAGTAGAGGAATTTCATGCTTAACAGGTCTACAGATATGTTGGAGACGAATGGCATCATTGCATGTCCCCCAGCAGAAATTCCTGCTGCTAGGTAATTCTGGGTGATTGGATTGTACACCCCAAGACGTCCAGTGACTCTTACATTGATGCTGTAAAACGAGTTCCTCTTATATTGTCATTCATTTCATAATATGAACCTGATTTTGCCTGTATGACTTACGAGGGGGCAAGTTCAATATGGAGGGTCAATGGTTTGACCTCAAATACAGAATTGGGTACTTCAGGAGAATCATACTGTCCACGTAATTTTCCCTTGATGTCAAGCAAGAAGGGTGCTGCAAGTTGGGCATGGATTGGAATACCCAACGCACTGGGGAAAATGTAGGTAACATCGCCCAAGTATCCTATCTTCTGATATGACATCTTCAGTTCGTTGTGGAAGACTTGATGGATGTATTTTTGAAGGATACCTACCAAGGCAATTCTCAGTCAGAATTTCATAGTTCATTTTGGATTTCAACCCTATATAGGGAATATATGATTGGGTTTACCTGATTCCCACGACTTAACTAATGATTTGCCATCAAAATTGACCATGCGATTCATGTGGGAAATGAATTTAATCCATAAACTAATCTTCAGTTTGCTTTTTTCCCTGGGCAGCAATGCAAGCTGTTGTATACAAAGTTTAGAATGAAATATGGTATTACTAACAACAGTAATAATAGCAGTAAACCTTTTCCCAGATATCACGAGGTCCCTGTGGTTTGTCCACTACAATGCCTTGTATGATATCAGCCAATGTTCGATTAATAAAAACTGCTGAATCAGGTCCAAATAATCTTTGAATAATTGTTTTGGCTCCTTGCATATGCAGTGCACCCTAGAAATGTTAAAATCCCATTGTGTTGTTGTATAACCTGCATGTCAAATATTTCTTTAGTAAATCCACAAACCTCAAGTGGTTGCTGAGAATAACCACTAATAGTTCTGTTGAATTCCCAATATAAACTTCTTGGCAAGATTGTTTTATTGTTTGCCACCCATGCAAGTTTCAACATGCAACCCAGTCCCATGTCCTCTGCATTAATAATTAATGCCATCAGTCTTAAATACTTGACATATTTTTAACTGCTATCTGAAATGCATACCAATATAGTTGGAGAATATCTTCGTCTGGGAACCAAAAATTCCCAAATCGGACTCTTCAGCAACTGATTCAGCATAAGTTGCATGTGCAGCACTGTGAAGTAGTGCCATAGTCATGAAATGGTAAATTTATCTATAGCAATGTCCATTACAACTTATCCTATGCAATAATCACACAATTATAAGCATTGTTATTAATGGTCCAAAAACGCACCGATTAGTAGCACCTCAGTAGGGTACCGCCCAAATCAGATTCCAGTATTGGAACACCTATTTCAGAGCTCTACACAATGTTACTGTATATGCGTTATAGATGTTCTACAACAGTTTAGAGCACTATTAACTGGGTTTCAGCATGTTTTAGACTTTGTTTTTAGAGCTCTAACACCATGTAAGCATCATAGGTATTCCAAAACTAGTTCAGAAAACTAATTTCAGAGCTTGATCATGTTTTAGAGCTGTAACACCTTGTTCTAAGCATTACAAGTGTTCAGTTTAGAACATTATTTCCAGGGTTTAAGTATATTTTGGACTTTGTTTAGAGTTCTAACACCATGTTGCAAGTATTATACATGTTATCAAAACAGCTTAAAATACTATTTTCAGGGATTAGGTAAACCTGCTTTTGAGCTCTTGTACATTAGGTAATACAAGCATTGTAAGTGTTCCAGAACGGTTTAGAACACTATTTCTAAGGTTTGAGCATGTTTCAGACTTAGTTCTTTAGCTCTAACACATTGTTATATAAGCAAAATACGTGTTCCACAACAGTTTAGTACACAATTTCCAGGGATTAAACATGGTTAATTGCAGCTGTTGCACGCAGTTTATGAGTTGCGCGAGAGTATACAAAGTAATTGAGGTGACTTACTCTTCTTTGTTGCATGGATGCGTGGAGTTTGATAGTTCATCAAGTGTTGTGTACATGAAGTTAGCCACCTGCTCATCAGGTTCCGCCCAAGTCCAAGCACCATATTTGCTCAGAAAGTGTTCAGAGGTAGCCGCACGTTTAATTACTGTAACTGCTGCAATTCGGATGACTGTCGATTGGTTGGTATCAGCAAAGATTGGACTGACAATTTCCAAGACCTGATGATAAATCGCACATTTTTAATTACAAATCCACTAAAAAAAAAACGAGATTCGTAATTTTAGCTGTTACCTTTTCGCTGTCTTCGTAGACCGAGTCAGAAATGGCATAAATTGCCAATACTCTTGCTCGTTCAGGCAAGTAGATTTCCCCTACGACGTAAGGTCTAAGTACCTCTATGATGTGCTCATTAGTAATTAAACCACAGGCTTGCAGCAGAACCATCTTCTTCCATGTTTCTTGTACAGAACTCAATTCGTTAGCTATCACCTAAAGTGGTAAACCAAGGGATAAACACGGTTATTTGACTTTGAAATGACAGATTTCAAATATATTAAATGCAGTATGCAAGATAACTGTGCGATACTTGACAGTATTATTTTCATTACAGTCAAATTCTTTACATCATTTTCCCCTTACAGTAATATAGCACACCTAATGACTTCCTTTACTCATAACCAATATTTCAGACCCCAATAGGAACAGTCTACCCTTTAACGTTTGAACCAAATTTCCTTGAATGTCCACAAATCAAACTGCCCAACAATTGTCATGTTTACTACAATAGGGCCCTAGTAACGCACCCCTTCCCATTCTACATCACCCATTGATACTACGATTGTGTTCCTTTGCAATAAACATAATTTAAATAAAATAATGATTTAATAATATTACCTGAATTAGTTTCTGTGCATGTTCATCAGGGCAGTTATCACTCACATCGGGCCTTTCTGGCTTCACTGTTTCATCAGGGCCACAACCAATATCAATAAGACTTGCGTATGCCAACCAAGATGTTGTGTACAATTGGGTGTAAGATTTAGCAGCTGCACTCATTGGTATTTTCTAAAATATCACACAAGTTAAGCGTTAATTTCTCATCTTCAACCTGCGCATGACCTTTTTTACTTGCAACATCATATATATCAAACATATAAAAGTGTATATTTACCACAAATTCTTCAATGTAAACAGAAGCTGGCTCACGGATATTTAGAGGAATGGCCATCACAATCTGATTGGCTTCTTCTCCCGATATCTCCTGATCTACAATCTTATCTATCCAAATTGTCATTGCAGGTAGGGTTCCACTCATCATTAATGTATCTCGGAAAATACTCCTGTCATTTAAAAAAACAATATAAATGCAGGATATTAAAAAAAATTTGGAATTATTGTTAATCAATTTGTTATATTCAAGTTGTTATTAACCAACTGATACGTTCCAGGCTGTCTTCTACACCTTGTCGTCCCGGGTAATAGGCATTATAGATTGGGTTAATATCATCAACAGAACATGTGCTGAATGCCCTGGATAACAATGATGATTTTTCCAAAGCTATTCCATTGCCAGTTTTCCTATCTTTAATGATAAGAGCAGTTTCTCTGATCAATTGGTGAATCTGGAACCACATATTACTTCAGCTACTCGTGTGAGGCAGACAATTAATCCCTATTGGAAAAACTACTACTGATGTGGGAATTGAAATATAGTGGCCAGTTACCAACAGGGAAACCTGGAAGGAATTTTAAGCAAATCAGTGTAACTATCTGTCAAACTGTCAAACTGAACAAGAACAATCAATTTCTAAATGGATGTATTGTTAAATTACATTTAATAGTAACTCAAAACTAGTCTGAAAGCTTTTCTATGGTAGAAACCTGTCTATATTGGAAAATTTGACCATTTTAGGACCATAGTCTGGAAATACTGAGATTCCACCATAGACAGGTTTTACCGGTATACACCTGAAATAGCAGGTTGAAAGGTTTGGGAAGGTGCTCCACTACAGCAATGTACCATTATTTCAATTCCCCCTTCATCCAATAGGATGAAAACAATATGAACATGCCTTTTCTGTTGCACAAGGCACTAATTTTAAAATGTATGGTACTGGTCTCTTATAAAGGTCTTCTTTAGTCAGCGGTTGTTCGACTGTATTAAGGCCAGGGAACTGGTACTGTAGTTTGTATAATGATTTCCCTTGTACTGGTGGTACATCTCCTTGTAGTGGGGATTTTCGTACCAGCTGGAGGGTTTGGCTATACAAAACACAAATGATATGATTATGTTTGTTGGAGGATGAATCATGCAGCTGTTGAAGTTACCTGTGATTAGTGCTCAGTTGGTTGTGTTCAGCTGTAAGAAGCATGAAAAGTGTCTCACTGCGACTTTCAATGCGTTCAATGAGATAGTGGCCAATTGTATCGTCTTCAACAATGTCATACTCAGTAATTTTAATTGTGTTGAGGAAGTCCTAACAGATTTATATAAATTAGTATGGAGCGCAAATAGGCATATATGAAGTGATCTAACCAAGTCGTCTTCATCACAGTCTGCGCAGTTGTTAGGGACATGAGTGGTACGCAACCAATCAACATAATCTTCATCATCACAGTCCTCAAAGGTTTTAGTGACTGTGACATTGACCGCATTTGCTTGGGAATTTCCTTCCCATGGATCATATTGTACGACATAGAGACCTGGGCATTTACCCTCTATACCATCCTGAAAGAAAGATTTTGCATCTAACACTAGCTGTCTAATTGTACTGTATGGTTATGAAGCAGTTCACTATAAATTACAATCTCTTAATGATAATCAATCCTAAATTTATCTATTTTGATGTCATATTTTAATATACCACCAAGATCATTTGGGGCAATAGTGAAATAAAACAACTGAGTACGTATGGCAATTCAAAAAAAAAACATGACTAATACAATGGAAACAAAGTTATAAATATTAGCTCTTGATATTAGTGCAAAATGTAACTAGTTTTGTAAGTTACCCTGAAACTTAAACTACCATAAACCCCCTGGCTTTCTGGATAGGGGGTCAAACTTTGACGTCTAATAACTTGTTTACTAATTTCCACAGAGATTTTGTTGCAACTCTATTCATTGATTTTTCTTTGTTTAATTAAATAAAGAAAAAATAGTCAGTTCAACTTTAAGTAAAATTTAAATTCTGTACGAATCGTGAAATTATGAAAAATTTGGTTAAACAGTTTCAATTTGCTATAATTATAAATCATACGAGTTGATATCTTTAAATAGGTTTAAAGGTGAACTAAACAGGTTTTGTAACATACCCTGGAATGTGTATAATTCTATTTTTACAAAATAGTTACGAGTAGTTAAAGAGGGTGTCATGGAAGGACGGTGTCACCGCTCTGGTGTCACAGTGTCCAGTTTTGGCCAATGAGGGAAAGCGCCTCTGCAATTGTCAGCCAATGGCAAAGCTTATCAATGGCGCTCCAATGTACTCAGCACACTCCACAGATATGAAACTAAATAATTCATATCTGTGGCAATAATGCTTCAAATGGCCTCAAATTTTCAGACAATGTTCCTAAATTAGCGGCAATCAAATGCTAGTTTTTTGTTTTTTTTTTCAGGGTAGGTATGTTGCAAACCTTGTCAGTTCACCTTTAAATATTCTGTATAGGTACATTTATATTAAATCAAAATGATATGAAAGTGTGAGAATAAATTACTGGCTATAAGAAAATAATAAAATCAACATACGTCTGTGGAGTTATAGACTGGAAGTTCAATCTTGGCTTCGTTCCGGTGGCTTGGTGGAGGTCTGAATTTCAATGAAGGGTGTTGTGTTGGCACTGCTCCATATGAGTGAATAGTGCTTGGTCTAGGGTTTAGTTCAGATTGAACTGTTCCAGGAGGTGGAAGATGTATATTTAAGAGTGTCAATGCACCTAATTTGATGTTGGTTACATAGACTGGCTCTTCTGACGGCACTACTATTTCATCTATCTGCAAATTTCCAAAGCAATATCAATATTGATAACATGCCAATACCCTTGTAATTACTAACTAACTGACTAGTTATATTTTTTTTAAATGCAGAGTTATGTTTTAAAATCTGATGCAATATTTACAATTCCGTCGCTTGTTATAACTTTGGTTACACCACTAAAGTATTTTTGTATCTGTCCAATACTGTTATACTTGAATGGTACTTCTCCAATAGCGACTGTAGAAAGCTTCGTGTTGATTTCACCAACTTGGAAGTCGTTGAACTATTTACGTTACAGAATATAATTAGGGCATATACAGTGAAATATCCTACAAGTGTTCAGAATATTTGAACCAACCTGAACGTTCAGCACATTTTCCAAAGTTTTGATGATAACCTTACACTTGAATCCTACTCCAGAGTATTGTTCATCAATTGTTTGTATGCCAGACAATACCTGAGCTTGGTACAGAAACTCGTATTCATAATTCGGGGGCAGCACTGTATTTTGTTAAAATGTTCATCATATTAAACACAGCATTGTATGTGCACTATATTTGCAACGAACGGAATGATAATAAACTCAGTTGAAGCTTTTGTAATGTCTATAATGTTGCAGATCATTCTCAGGAATTGCTGCAATTTCTATTATAATATTTTATCCATTTCAGTTTTACCCTTAACAAAAGTATTAATTGTAATCGAAACGCCTTATATGACAAAAGGATTCATGTTTCTATAAATATTACTTATTGCAATTAAAACAGTACTCAACCTAATACAAATTCATCAATTAATATCTCCCATTTTAATAAACTGGACAATGGATTTACATCAATTGAATGTGCAACATAAATAAAGTACACAAAAACTCCCAAATTTAATTAAAAAATTGTTTTTCAGTTTTCATAATGCTCTATAGTTTTGTAATTGGAGATTAAAACCTACAGTTAATTGTGTTTAAAGTATTACAGAATTATTAAAATATAGTAATAATTTTCAGAAAATTAAGTTGTCTGGACAATCTATTAAGTGTTAGCAAGCAACGCAAATATTACACCTTTAGATATAGTAAAAACTATCTGAAGATGTAAATATATTTTGCCATAATTTATGGTGTTTGCTAACAACAAATAGGTAGGGTAATTGAGTTTAAACATATTAAAGTGCAAAATTTCATTCCAAGAGTAGTTATGATTTTTTGATACCACTATTGTACTATTGAAGGTCGTTTATATTATCATAAATTGGAAATGCTGTAATGTAATATTTAATTGTACTCCAATAGAACCTTATTTTTCCTTATGCGGAAATATCCTTGTCATTTAAATATTGGAGTACATACAGCTAACTTTACAATTTGCTTTTATATTATAGGATGTTATAGCTTGTTAAGCTAAAATAAGAAATTTAATAGACAGCTTCTAGCAAAAGTTCAGATTACAATAAAAATTTAGCTTCAGAGATTATACTTCATTTCCGTTTAAATTATAGAAATTTGTTCACTGACTCTGCCAGGCCTCGTTCACCCCCACTGTAAAAAAGAACGATTATTAGTATTTGTTGAATATTACATATATTGTAATTTTCCAATAGACAATGCGGCTTACCATAAGTGGCGATTATTAGAATCGCGAAGAACAGCCTCATGATTCAGATATTTTCTATACAGCTGCACTAAGCCACATGTTCAAGCACATCATGCTTTTATATGCGGGTAAAAAGTGACCCTAGTACATATTGCCAATGATTCGTTTTTGAATGCCATATCAGCTTTGTAACCATCATTGTAAAACAATGCTTTGTTTTGAGACAAAGTCGAAAAGTACGTTGCTGGGTCATGCCATGTGTATAGAAATTCTACTAGCTTATCAAGGATATAACTTTAAAACATTGGCGGCCATCTTGGAAATATTGGTTTCCTTGCTTTGCTTCATGGTATACTATTTTCCTATATTTAAGTTCAGCTGCCATTTATGTTTATACCTTCTAGAAAATACTAACTATACTTATATCGAAACGACATAAAACGAACACTACCTTGATATAGGAACCAATGTTACAATAATGGCAAACAAAGCAGTACTAAAATTTAATCTTTAAAATGATTTTTCTGTTTAATTATTAGGTTTTGATTCTCTACTTTGAATTAATGGGACTCTTCCATATAATTTTTACCGTGTCAGACTACACTGTATAATAAGAAATTGGAAAAATAACACCCCAGGCAAGAATTTATTTGCAATGACGTCATCGGCCATTTAACTTCATGTTGGCTGCCGAAATTTCCCCGAATTGGCGTTATATTAACCCAGCACTGTACTACTGTATAATTTTAATTCTGGCTGCCATTGCCTGTGTGTAAGTATTGCATACTAGTTGTACAGTGCCCTACATTCATTTTCTATGCATTTTTAAATATGTTATATAATGAACCACCTGTTAAAGTCGACCGGATTTTTTGGAACGTTTCACTGTAATTTCAATTCAACAATGTCATCATCAAGGTCGAACTACACTACAAAGACAGACTCAGAACAAACACAATCGACAGTGGTTTAAAAACGATTAAAACACTTTGCCTACCAACGGATAGGCAAATAAATTCCACAACTCGTAGATGCTTTGGAATTTATTTGCATTGAATCCACTCATAATTACACCATGCTACAATCTTTAACTTATTGCAATATGTACAACTAAAGTGTGTGGAATGCAAATAAAAAACTGTAATGAAAATTAGCAAGCTTGAAAGTCATTTATAAAAAGAATAATACCAACTTCAATGTAAGTTGGTTTTCTATTTTTGTTTGTTATTTATTTGTATACATTGTAGTAAGTTAAAGAGTTTTATCCGTTGGTAGGTGTGTTTAATCTTCTTAAATCGCTGTCGATTGTGTTTGTTCTGAGTCTGTCTTTGTATTTGTTCAACCCTGATGATGACAAGCTTGTGTTGAAACTAGTTGGAATTAAATCACTATATATGAATTCATTGAACATTCCTCATAATGCGCTCCACAACTATCTTCTCTGGTAATTGTGTATTTTAATATTATTATTGCCATTGTATATTTGAAATGTAGTTGTAAAAATAGAATACTGCATATGAAATAAGGAATTAAGGCTCATGTAAATTATATTTATGAGAAACGAGCTGAACGCAACTACTGAACGTATTGGAGCAAAGTTAATAGCAACACGAAATTCAATTCTAATACTTGTATCCTGTTTCATGTACTCCTTGCAGTGCTGTTCTAAACTTTGATCCAATTGTGAACATGCTTACTCTTGCTGGACAGCTATTAGATTCCTTAACTTGCACCAAAAGTATGGAGTGCAATATAAAAGCTATCACTCTAAATATACAAGTTGAGCATACGTATTACAAGTTTTTATTAAATGTTACTATTAAAAACACTAATTTCTGTTTCACTCTATACTCCTGAATGAATATCATATTCTGAATGAAATATGTCACAACAAACAATAAGGTAGTATTGAGCGTATTACAGGTTTCGATTAAAGGTAAAAAGTATTATCAACATATTAAAATATTAACTTTAACAAACAGATTTTGCGTTTGGTTAAAAATTGGTATTTAAACATTGGCAATTTTATATTGTATACATGGTGAACATAAAGTCCGGAAACATTGCCGATATCGTTTGAAGTGTGATAGATAGGGGAATGGTGATGTGGTGGTTGAATATGATGTGTAATACACTCCTGAACGAATGGCGAGTTCCAGTATGTACGACCTTTCCTTCAAGGTCATTGATATTTTAACTTTTCAACCGTTCAAGATAGAGCACCAATGAACTTGAATTAAAGGTCGTACGACAATTTGGAACGCACCATTCGTTTGGGACTGCATTACATCATATTCGACCTATCTATCTCAGTTCAAAAGATATATCATTCCAGACTTCATGTTCACCCAGTAGAAGCATTTCAATGTTGAGATCATGTTTTGTTGTTTCGTCTTTCTAACTGGAGAAAATTAGGAAGGAAAACTCTAGCTGACAATTTTTGGGAATCTTCAAAATTTTGGAGTATTTTCACATTTATTGGGTGGGTCAGTGAAACTTTCTGTTTTCAATGGGGCGCGATGAAGCGAGGGGTGGTAGTGGAGGGGTGGGGATGGTCTCAAAGGAGTGTTGTGGTTTGGAAATTTGTTCCTCAACCCTCCTCAGCCGTAAAAATGATTTGGTCAAGCGAGCAGCCTACTTTTCACTAGGCATCATCACAGTGCAGCGTTTGCCATTACAAACTTTTCCTCGAAGTGTTGTTCCGGACCAGGGATCAATCTTATCGTGGGTGGAGACCTTCAGGGAAACCCACGATAAGATTGATCCCTGGTCCGGAACAACACTTCGAGGGGGAATTTTGTAACGTAAACGAAATGCATGCTGCGCTGCGATGATGCCTAGTGAAAAGCAGGCTACTCTCTTGATCAAATCATTTTTATGGCTGAGAAGGGTTGAGAACAAATTTCTAAACCACCGCACTCCTTCGAGACCATCCCCGCCCCTCCACTACCACCTCTCGCTTCATCACGCCCCATTGAAAAAAAAAAGTTTCACTGCCCCCACCCTATATTTTCATTTTTTGTAGATTTTGTAAAGTTTTA
This sequence comes from Glomeris marginata, assembly GCA_034696005.1. Taxonomy (NCBI): domain Eukaryota; kingdom Metazoa; phylum Arthropoda; class Diplopoda; order Glomerida; family Glomeridae; genus Glomeris; species Glomeris marginata. The sequence goes on along the minus strand of JAQFZQ010000456.1, from coordinate 11,434 downwards.
CATTTTTTTGGAAATTTCCACGATTTTTTTTTGCATCATTGTGATTTTTTGTTAGAAATTTTTGGAACTTTTTCGGCAATATTGAAAACTTTTGGAAATTAACATTTTTTTGGAAATTTCCACATTTCTCCGGATAAATCACAATCAGTAATGACACAAATATACAGTAGGTAGTTTATGTTGAGATAGCTTATCTTGCTAAGCAGCAAGGATTAGATAAGATTACCAAGTCTGAGTAACGTTTCCAATAATAAAACTTATTTCTCCTACTTTTTTATGGAATTAACTATGATTTTTTACGACCAGGATTGTGGTATGTGAATTGTGAATTGTTATTGTGACCAACTGGAATAATTTCACTAAATTTCCCTTCGACAGAAGAACAAAGGAAAGATGCAATTACCAAAGCTGAAAGTTGCTGCGGGATTTTGGTAATTACTCGAAAATCCTCTATATAAGACTGATATCGCGTACCAACTATTTTTCACTGCATTACAATATACTTATTAAAGATAATTAGCTAATTGAATGTCTTATTATAAATTACAGTTCAGTAAAACTGTCGATAGACAACTTCTGGCAGAAGCAATTTTGACGAAACGTTGCCGAAAACATAACAGCGAGAGAATATTCCTGTTCTTCAATGATATTATGGTTTATGGGACAATCATCGTTGCTGATAAAAAGGTTACCTTTTAATAATAATGCTAAAAAGTTATGTAGTATAGATTTTTGTTTTGCAAAAATTAATGTTACACTATAGTGAACACAAAAGGACCACCTATATATTGGTTGATTGTATAAAAAAACATCGCATAAAAGTTGACTGTATCAGAATCTTGAAATGAATTTGAATCCATATGGAGAACTTTATAACAAATTGAACTGGCAATTCTGTTCAAAAGTTTTGCTGATTATGTTTAAACCAGTTTCTTGTTAAACACGGAGGGCCACATTCAATATTGAAGTGTTGACTAAGTATATCAGGTGCTGGAACCCAATTTCTGGCCGAAATCGGTTTCATGTATACATGAAATGATTATAGCCAACTTATTCACTTATCACTTATATGGGGTATTATACACTGCTTTTATTTCCGTTTTAGTACTCAAATATTCGAACGATTCCTTGGCAAGAGGTTGCTGTGAAAAACTGCAATAATTTGGAATTCGAAATATACACAACTCAGAAATCGTTCACGGTTTTTACCAGCAGTAGCGAAGAAAAAATAAAAGTTATTGATCTTATTGAAAAATGCTGCACTCATATACATTGTGAAAGTATGTTTCAACTTCCTTTGCATTTGATACATTTACAAATTTAAATTGTATTATCCTTATATTTTTCCATTTTCCCAGCACGATCCAGAAGGTCATCAGATTTTGCGCCAATTTGGATACCAGACTTTAGAGCCAAGAGATGCATGAAGTGCTCAACAGTGTTTACATTTATAAATAGGATTGTTAGTATAAAACTCAAATTGTTTCCTATAATGACCCATATGTTTGATTTCCTATAACTGTGTCAGCAGATCTGTTACAGTGGTATCTCTCTATAGTGGCACCCCTTATATAAGGGCATTGTCTTATAAAGTACAAGCAGTATCCTTCCTTGATGCACATAATGATTATAATAATTAGGTACACACCATATAAGAACATACCCATGTAAGGGACAAAATTGTGGATCCCTTAGGGGTGCCTAGGGTTGCCATTATAGGGCGATTCCACTGTATCTTGTTCTGAGAGGAGAGCCCCCTACACTCCTTTGTCACACGTGGACAAAAAAAGTGAAGGGGATCTCCCCTTAAAACAAGATAATCCGTGCCCAATGAAAGGATTGAAGGCAGGGGAGGGAAAAAGTGCATGTTCAGCTCATTGTTTGGAAATTCAAAAGAATGGCGGCCATTTTGAATCAAAATTTCGAATTCCCGTAAACTGCACGAATTTTAATGCCAATCTAACGTCAAAATCACGTTTAGCGTAGGCATACTAACTACAGGGTTGGGCAGAATAACGGACGATTTTGAAATAACTGGAATTCTGGACAACGAGATGAAATTTTGTTGACAAACTTCCAAACAATTTATTTTTATTTTCAGCATCACTGTCGCAAATGTGGCCGGGTATTTTGTGATAAATGCTCACAATACCGTATTAGTATTGAGAGCATATCTCCCAAGCTATCAAGGGTTTGCAAAAGTTGCAATGATGACTTGTATAACAGAAGACGTAAATATTTTAATACTCACTCGCAGGGGTCATACTCATTTCTTGGGTACGACCCTTGTCAGACGCATTGTGCCGATTTTATAATCATGTAATATCGAAATTCCAGTCTTGTGGAAAGTATTACAATCACCAGCAAAAAACGAGGCAGTCACGTGCCATGATGACCAAAAACTGGTAATTAATACTCTGGACCAATAATGTGCTTCTTATGTAAAGAAAAATAACATAGTATTAATCTTTCATACAAAAAGTACATTATATTAATTATTTATTTCTTATAGACATCACTATAAATCTGGAAATGAAGAGGCATTTTTGGACGAAAACATAATGGCATACGATGTTAGCAGCTAAATCACCAGTATATTCAAATACATAAGTGGAAAATGTATTTTCAACTGACCCATGTGTAAATTAACGAATACTTCTTATTAAACAATAACTTCATAGTGGTCTTAACACGACCAATGAAAAGACTTGATGAACAGCACACTTGGGTGTTGACTGCGTAACTTTATTACAGCGAGTGTTTCACTCGCGTCTCACCCTCGTAGTCTACACTGCATGTACAGGGTGGTCCGCTTCGGGCGCTTTGGCCTAGCAACTTTATATTATGGTAACAGGAGTGAATAGGAAGTGCAATAATTGTTTTCAGTCTAATTCGATAGTAGGATTCAACTTGCAAATTGGCGGTTTAAAAGATAGCAATGCAATAACCCTGACCCCGCCACTCAAGGTCATGTGAAATACCATTTTCGGAATCGGCATAGGGCACTTCCTATTCACTCCCGTTACCATTACTCGCTTGTCTTTCACCATTACAAAGTTACTAGGCCAAAGCGCCCGAAGCGGACAACCCTCTATAACTATTTAGTTGCGCTGCTTGCCTTTCACATGCTCAAGCTGTACCAAAATGATATCTGCTCAGATGTTGGTCTCAGCTACCGTAAAACCTCTATTTTAAGCGCCTCTTTAATTGAAGCACACCTCTAATAGAAGCGCACCCTTTCAGAGGGATCGAAAAATAGAATAAAGGGTTTTACAAGAAGTCAATGTTAACAGGTGTACGCCATGTACCACCTATCAGTATCAAGCAACACCAAGCAATGACCGATGTTGGTATCGGCTCTTTTATAGGATTGTGTGTTTACAAGTTCTCGAACTTTCCATGTTCTTCTGATACGTGACCCACATTTCTGTCACCATCTTTGGACATTCGTTCTTTGTCTAGGGGTAAACAAAGGAGCGGAATGTTGACAAGGGGTTGGCCAATGGTAATACCATGTATACCCCTTACAATATCACGGAACTTGTCCAACTAGAGAAATTTGATTAAAATTAACAGTTTAGCTCAATAATTTCCATTTTATTTCAGTGTATATTTCACACAATGGACATATTTGCACATTAAATCTAAACAAGAGTTTAATTTTAGTTTATTTGAAACATGAACACAATTCTTAATAAAATTAACTTGTATGATATCGTTAATTCTTAACGACGCTGTTGCGTGCAATCCGAGAAAGTGAATTTACCTATATGTGCACCACGATACATTCTGTACATTATAAAACAATCATATAAAGCTCCCATATATAATAATATACCTTTCTAGATATACCTACACATCATCAAATCATCACCATTCAATACATTCCAACACTATATTCTGATACCGTACTGTACAAGTTGTGACGCACAACCAAATGCAGCTGGAAAAACAAAATAACATCATAGTATTTTATAGCTAGAACATAATTTTAACAAATTACTGACCTCATACAGCAGCAGCATTTCCAGGTTTATCATCCGTAATCAAACTCCCACCAGTCAAAGTAGGTTTTTTGGGTGGGTTTTGATTCGGTGGTTCTGTGATGGCTGTCGTAGATGAACTATTATTGCTAGTGGAATTGGTTACAGCCACTGCAGGCTGAGCACCACCTGGCAATGGTACAGCTGAAGTAGTAGTAATATTTGGAGATGCTACATTGGAAGTGATGATATATTATAACTGTATCAAGAACGCGAAGAAACAGGGATCGTAGCCACAAAGTTCCCTTTAAATGTGCTACTGCTTTTGAACTTTTGGTTTTGCAACACAGTTGTAATTTACTTATAAAACTTTTGTAGGTTAGCTACGACCCCTGAAATTTCGTCATGAAGTATTTTACCTAGCGGTGGCTGCGTATTTCCCGGAGAAATTTTTTCAATAGCACTCTCGATTACTGCTAACTTCTTGATATTATTTTCCACTGCACCCTTCAGTGTCTCAAATGACATTTGTAAACTGCCAAAATCTTTTTGCAGTTTCTACAAATCACAGTGAAATAAAATTCATCAAATTATATATCTTAGTAGCGCAACAAGTAACATCTGACAAAAACCTTCAACTGCTGTCTGTCTGCCGAAACCACTTCTTTAACAATATCTTCAACATTCACTGATAAATTAACATTTAAAGAACTATTTAAAGTCTGTGTGTCAGGACCCTGTAAAAATGAATCAACATTAACCAACCTAAAATACAGTTCAAATCTTTGGTGCTTTTTAAACTTAATGCATCATGGAACTGCATCCAAGCTAATATTTTGACACAATAAATTATCAAATGTGGAATTGGTTGATGCATTACCATTTGCAAGGCACCTATTAACAACATATGGACTTTACCTTCTGGAGCTTTGAAATAATGGCAACATAAAGGTTTGATAGATTCTTTATATAATTTGAAATTTCCGTAAGATTAACAGTGCCATTTGTATTTGTTGCCATCATAAATGGGGAATTTGGCAAAGCAGTCTATAAAAGAAAAGGGCAAAACGAAAGCAATTAATCTCTTCAACGTTCAAAATTCAATTCGCACATTTAAAGGTATTTATTAAAATAATGAGAACTACTTACCATCTTGGCTAATGTTATATTCAATCTATTTTGCACAATTTCATTCAATTTTTCCAATGCGGTTTGATTGAAACTTGATTGTTCCGGAGCCGCCGATTCCAGCACACCAATCCGCAGCGTCAAATTCTGGATAAGGGAGTTTACTTCTAAAATCCTTCCCTGACCAAAATAAGCACCAATTTATTTGTTGACTTCAAGTGTTTCAACAAAAGGAAATAATGAAATACACAAACATTTTTGTCAACTAGTTCTTCCACCGCACCGTACAATCGTGTCGCTAACGTTGAATTGATGCCGGCAAGAGCTTGATTCAACTGAAATATAAATATCATTTATCTTTTATACATTCAAACATTATTACAAAACTGTATACGTAATTACTTGTTCGCGTGTAACACTATTGACTTGCGACAACTTCACAGATTTCACATCTTCCTGTAAAAATCAAGCAACCAGCATTTCACTTTTACTACAATTCTCATGTCATCATTTCAAGTGAAAATAACCTAAAAATAACCTAAAAATAACCTAAAAATAACCTCTAATGTTGTGTAAGAAGCCTTTAAATCCTGGTTGCTTGTGTCACTTTTCAACTTTGTCACCGAATCTTCTAAATCCAGCAACTTGCTGCCAACCGAAGCAACGGCCTTGAAACATAATCATTAAAACCCATTGAATTCATTGCAGATTCACCTGTCGCATTGTTTGCGGCCATAAATCTAGTGAAATGTACTTTAAAATGTGCAGAATTATTAAGTTTAGGAGAAAATTGACACTAACATCTGTAATAGTCTTCACTTGATCAGGTAATCTGCCAAGTTCAGTGTGATTCCCAGCTTTCTGTTCCAGCAGCGCAACACGCTTCAGAATATCATCCACCTTAAATATTTTAATAATCAGCATTATTCCAATTGCTGATCCGAGTGTTCTAAAATACAAAATTACCCCTTTCGTGATTGTTATTAGTGTAAGGTTGAGCTTGGCAATGTCAGCATGAAGTGCAGTGTTGTTGCCAACAAGTTGTTTCATGTCAGTGTGCAGGTCATGGAATTGCAGAGGTGTACCCCTGCTTCCTTCCTCCACTACAATATCAAAATTTGTTGAAATTAATTACTAACAAAGTTCTGTATATTTTCTAGATAAACTGCTTTACAAAACAAGATATCCAAAACCTTTGTAAGGTTATTCTATTTGAATAACTTTACAAACCTTGGTGCAACATAGATACGCAGCATAAAACAGCGGTAAACTAATCTAATCATCAATTGTTTTTATTATTTCTAGTACCACACAGATCTTTATTTTATTTCCTTTGCAAAAGTTGCCTCATTTCCCACTAAATTTAATGTTATTGTCATCAACACATACTTCAAATCATGCAAGTCAATGCGCACAAGACACGCAGCATTGTATTGTATTTTCCTATTTCAGCTTGGTTCAAAAATACCCTGGTTAAATCAAGTGCTAAATCAACTTAGATTTAGAACAAATTAACCTAAATAAGACACTGATAAAAATAAAGACAATGTGGGATATTGCATATAATGTGGATGGTAGACTCATTCGTCGGAGTGTCCGTGCACACATACAACTGTTTGCTTAGTTACACATATTACCAATATTACTATCAAATCTGGGCATTGGCAACTACACTAGATGCCCACACATTACATCAATAACTGCATGCTCGCAAGCAAAACCAAACCTAAACTGAACAATGTTCGCCTCATCTGGGGTCTACGTCTTCACGAATTCAAGTTATCGAGATACATTTCAAGCAACAACCAGCAAAAACCAAATAAGTACACAAGCAACTGAACAATCCAACTTGATACAATTGAAAATGGGCAGTACAACGCACCAACGCAGCAAACAAACGCAGCAGCATTCACATGCGAAGCACAGACGTAGCGCGATCACGCGTGCATGGGAACCAAACTGTCGCACATGTATTTACTTCTCTAGTGAGTTTCGCCATTAACAAATAAAACTATATAGGACACTGAAGGTGTTTGAACATGTGCCACTAACCAGGAAACAAAGAAGTGAAAGGGAAGGTTTGGTTTGTTAAGGTATACCTTGACGCAGGTGGTCCCTCAAGAGATCCACTTCGCCACGAAGACCAAGTTGTAGCCAGAGTAGAGTGCCCAATCCAACGATGCTTGCAGTTATGAGTGTGAAAACACAGAGAGGAACGCAAGCAGAACAAAGTCGGTGCAAAGAAAAAGCCCTATAGCCATATGAAAACCAGTTCTAAAAATCTCACCGTAAAATTAAAGGTGAACTGACAAGGTTTTGTAACATACCCTGGAAAGTGTGTAATTGTATAGAACCGATGCCAATAAAACGATTGGTGCAAACAAAACTTTAAAAATTGTTACAAAAAGTTACGAGTAGTTAAAGAGAGCGTCATTGAAGGACGGTGTCACCGCGCTGGTGTCACAGTGTCCTGTTTTAGCAAAATTTGAATTATCAGCCAATGAGGCCAAGCGCCTCTGCAATTTCAGCCAATGGCAGAGCTGCGGCAATAATGCTTCAAATGGCCTCAAAGTTTCAGACAATGTTCCTAAATTAACGGTGCAATCAAATGCTAGTTTTTTTCAGGGTATGTTGCAAAACCTTGTCAGTTCACCTTTAACAGACCGCTGCACCTCATTTTATTACTGCAACCATTTTCTAAATAATTTTAATTTAAAACCCATTCAAATTGCATACTATTATATATTTATATCAATTTCCCCGTGTTTCCCAGATTTTGCCACAATTCTGGCAATTTCCCTGAATTTTTAGCAACAACTTAAATTCCTTGAGTTCTCCAGATTTTCCAGGTTTCGCCGAGTGGTATTCATGAACCCTGTATTATTTATAACTATTGCAAAACTATTTGTACTTTATCAATGAAAGTTTCATAGATAAATATATCAAATAAAATGGGTATCATTTCTAATGTTCAGCTTATTGTCACCCCTATAAACCTCATTGTTGTCACAGTCAATACAATATTTCTAATAAGAGTACTTATAATAAAAGTGCATTTGTACAATGGAAGACAATTATGTTTTGGGCTTTAAATATGAACTGTCATTAAATTGTAAGGTTATATTCCAGATGATAAATTAATATCAATAAATCATATAAAAAGGAAATATCAAAGGTAATACAAATTATTCATAAACAATTATGCGAAATCGAAGAACTGGAAACTACTACATTACTGTAAATACAATAATCTAAATCCAAAATCCCAGTTTATCCGAAAAAATACAACCCTATTTTCCGAAAACTAAATATTACAGTATTTGGCTTTGATTATAGTGAGTCACCTCTCATTTCCCACGGATTTTTCCTGGAAACTCAAGGATGAATATATGGATTTTGAACCTTAAAGCACAAAACTTTGCATATTTAAACAGTATATAAATTTTAAATAATTCATCTTTGGTTTTGGATTTTTTTTAAAGAAATGTTATAAAATCCGTTTTATTGAAATGCTGCCAAGGAAAACTACATTAACAATTAATAGGATTATTGAGACAAACATTTAAAATCGTACAAAATCATAAACCGTCTGTAATTTACTTGCCAAAAGTATTGTTCTATATTTAACTTCGCATCAATCCGCTAGATGGCGGTAATCACAATAAACTGTCGTTTCGTAATCATTATCTTCTTTGCTCTACATTTATTTGCCATTTTCGCAATAAAATTTTCTGATAACGAGTAGGTCTGGCAGGAACATTATAATCTCTCGCCCCAGCATTTTAAAAAACAAGTTTGTTTAGCCGGATTCCGGGGCAACGAATGGGAAATTCGGAAATTCACGACAATCGTCCGTGACGTCATACACATAAGCCTAAATCGAACAAATCCGTTTCTGTCTTACTTTTTGGGATGCAATTTTCGGGTTTGAATCGCAGAAAACTCCTCGGTGTCAGTGGTATCGGTGTCTGCCACTCTGAGCAGCTCGTGACTGCTGCTGTGGCCCGATCCACAGCCGTTTGCTTTTTTACGCACTTTTCCGTTGGCCACCAAAGCGTCCAATTCCTTACGTTTCTTCATCCTTTTCCCGATCTTAAATGGGACATCAAGTCTGGTCGATGGCGAATCCAGTTTGAGCGAAAATCGCCACGGCGATCCTAATTACTCTTTTGGCTCCTTCACCGCGCTATGATTACGTTATAATTTACAATAACCACATCTTCAAACATGACACTACTCGGCGATTTCGAGAACGTACGCCATTCGCTAATAATTAGAGCCCCCTACATTTACGGAATATGGCCAATCGCCATCTTGCAGAGGCTTCTGTAGAGGGTGTAGCCGAACTTTCGTGTTCCTGATTGGTTGACGGATCTATAGCGTAAATACGGACGCCATCTTGCAGATAGATGCAACATTCGTATGGAACGCCGTACACGTCAAAGCAGGCAATAGTTCATATTTTCGAAATTGATCGACTTTCAATCAATATCATTGACGTGAGTGACGTTCCATACAAAGCGAACCAATCAGCACAAAGAACGAGTTTGGCCATACTATCTACAAAGTATTCCAGACGCGCGGAATTCGAAAGCGCCATCTGGTGGATGCGCTCGTACTCTTTCAACTGCATTGTCCTAAAATCAGTTTTACGGTTTTACGTTTTACCTTGGTTTTACTTTATATATTACTGCTAGGGCAACGTGATACTCGATTGCTAACCAAGATTGGATTTGAAAACAAACGGATGCGAATCGTAATATTTGGCCGCCAGATGGAGCTGCTGTTCGCCACTGTACACATGCTTTGCAAGCGGAGAGGCTGGCCAACACATGCATATCCACCATGTTTTTCGCAACTGATGAGCGTTTTCGTTTAATAACTTTGTAATCGCACAACAGGTTAGCACATAATTTTGGCCAGACATGCAGGGTTATAAACGGCAATGATTAATTTTGTTTAGAGATGCGTGCATAACATTTTTTACTTTATAAAGCAATTTAAATTAATTGTCCTATATATAGGAACCAACAAAGGTTGGATTGATCCACTGGCAACGAACAGCGAATTAAATGGCTACCATCCACATCACGTGTTCATAGTTAAATTGTTTAGATTACATCTTGGATTACATTAATTTCTCCATTATATGCACAACCCAATTTCCATTGACCTCGCTAAATAAAACAAACTGAAGTTTGCAAATCGTTTTATGATATATTAAGTTATAAATACATGATAGTACTTACTTTTCGAAAGCTGCTCTTTTACATTGTAAACTTCAAGGTGCAAAGTGACAAGTAGCCAAACTGAAATACCCAATCCAGCTGTGGCAACGAAAATTGCAGTAACTTTAAACAAACATATTGCAGAGCAGGCTGGAGATCGCCTCAATCTTGAAATTCCAGCACGCAATTTCCTATACGCAGACAAAATTATTTGAATCAATTGAACAACATCTAATCGCTACTTAATTATTATACTAATTGACTATTTACTTTTTGGTCTTCAATTTCCTCCTGGAAAAAATCAACTCCGCACTGTCCGACACAGATTCCGATGCCGACATTGGCGCAAGTAAATTCGCGTTTTCACATCCCTTTTCGGAACTCATTTCATCCGAGCTACATGAAGCGTTATTTTAGTATTTAAATCGCATCCAAATTTGAATTACGCAAACTTCTAATAAACGTAGTAGTCTCCATTCGCCACGAGCGAGAAATTCGTGGCGAAAACGACGGATATTTGGGGTAATTTGATGTACTGGACTACTGGTATGGCCAACCCCGTTCACAGAGCCGATTGGTTTGAGGTCTGTATGGAATGCCGTTCGTGGCAAAAGATTGCCAAGTATACAGAAGTACCAAAACTTTTGATGTGAACGGCGTTCTATACCAAATTGTATGAAAATAATTTTGATTTATTTTCTACAAAATTATGCAATTCAGTATTTGTAATACATATAGGTTAAATTGAAATTAAAATCCCAGTTGTAAATCTGAAAAAAAAAACTTTCCTGATAGCACATAGAACAAAATGTGCAAAAACTGAAACATGTTATTACTTATTAATAAAGTGCAAATCAAATATAAATAAATGATAACAAATTTTTACTTGGGCGTCTTACTGAAGTCAAGACTCCTTCTTGACTTTGACCTTCGGGAATCCAGCTGCGGTTTCCTACATATAATTAATATATCTTACCACTTCTATATATATAGAACAAGCCCCTATTGGAAATGACAACACAGACCACCACACCATAACACACCACGTGTGGTGGTCATGCCAAAAAAATTCAGTAATCGATGATTACCCTAATG